>JAMKCH010011559.1:0-100761 GCA_023653785.1 Ophioderma brevispina
ATAAAGCCAACCCTGCATGCTCCAAAGCTTGGCTTTTTCAGAGAGGATGCCCCTGAAATTTCTTTGCTCAGACTTTTCTCATTTTTTTTCTTGATACAGTGTATTTTGGGATAAAAACACCTTGCGTCCATGATAAGTAGTTTGTCAAACACCAACTCAAATTAACTGTGAAGTATAACTATTATGATTTATAGAGGGCCTCCTTCTCTCGCCTTATCCGCGATGTCCTTATCTTTACCTTTCTGAGGGGACACATCCTTTCACAACATTTCCCCCTAGTTCCAATGCTACTTGCGTGGATTCGCGCCGCTAAAGAGCCCCCATCCCTTTGCCAAAATTGAAGGACGCCGTCTTGCAAATCGATAAACGTTCTTTTGACTAATAGTATTTATTATTATATTATGTATCAAATAAAAATTCAGACAGTGGTGTAAAAAAATCAAATCAGTTCTGCAAAGTGTTTTTCATCTACGTAATGGTCATTTCAGATAACTATCCTTTTAATAGTTGTCTACGAATTTTCTCGTTATCTAGAAGTGAACTATTAACATTGATTGGCCGATGAAAGCCTGCTGGTTGAAAATCCTACGAAAATAACTATTTTGGCTATAAATTTTTTTCAGATTTCATCACAAGCTTACTTTTTTACTTTTAGTGAAAGTAACACTGCTATAGTTGACTGATACCTAACTCGAAAATTGTTTTCCAGAACTTACTGAGATCGAGCAGAGTCACCGTGCGTGAAGTGGTAATATATAATTTTTTCCCCTGAGAAAACCCATATTTAAATTGAGTGTTTTGTAGCTTATAAAGATGGTTTTGTTGTTTAATATTCTACGTGCTGAATGGTGTTATACTAGAATAGGACACTTCAAATTTTTGAAAAGAAAGAAAAAAAACAAAAAAATCACATTCGGAACCAAGTTTGTCTTCGAAGAAATGTAAAAATGCAAATGCGAATGCGGTTTTTTTAGAAACGCTAATGCGATGGGGCATGCGGGATTTTAAAACATTATTGCATTTTTGGGCCCATTTTGCGGGCACACTTTTTTTCGGCCACAATATTTCCAATTGAGTAAAACCTATATAATAATGCGCTAAAGACAATTTTTAAACAAAATGGGACAAACTTGTGTTTTTTTTTTCTGGCTACTATATCTCGTTCTCTCTGAATTATAATTATAAATTTTTCTTTTTTTAATATAAAATTTTGACTTCAACTATGAAATAGTTTTCGAGACTCATTGCTACAGCTCCAAATTATTCAATATCTGATTGACTCATGCGTCATATCAGTTCGACCTCAGGCTTATGCGGATGCAGATCCGGGTGGGATACGGTATGCAAGTAAGATTGCCCATGCCCAGCTATGTTCAGTAATTTGACCGCGTAAGTTCATCAGTTTCATAGTCCATCGATCGGTACTTAACAACGGCTGCCCATAGGCGCTCCCACTGCATTACTGCATCTGCATCCCCATAAGCAGGAAGTCGTACTATCTTTTTTCAAGTATGCGTTAGATACCACCTTGACGACAATCATTCAGCTTTTTCTCAATTCGCTGGGTACGTATGAGTCCTCTATTTCAAACTCTAATCAACAGGTAACCGAAAAAATAAAAGTTCGTTTTGGATATTATTTCAAATATCTTAATTTGATTTATTTGTTGTAAGTTTTATGATGCAATGGCTCATCTTTAAAAAATAAAGCCTCGATAAATTAACTTACGCATTGCGGACAGAATGGCATCAATCGCCTACAATGGCATCAAAGATGGTCGCCTATCCGGGATTTAGTTCCCAACCACTGGTGATCGACTCCGCAGCTGTTATAACAATATTTAAGAACGAAAATTTAGCAGGATCAACAAATACTCCGTGCACATATTCAAAAACATAAGTTTTAATTTTCTTTTATATCATGTTTACTCTTTCTTGAAGGTCTGAAGAAAAGGACCTAGTCCCATAATCATCTTACCTTTTGAATCAAGTCAAAATTAAATGTCTGTAATATTTATTTCGAGTCCCTCGCATCGATATAATTAGCAAAGAGTCGCAGTACAATATTCATACGCAAAAAGAATTTTGTTGCTCGCTTCCGAACCCACGGCCTTCGTGGCCCGTAATCGGGATTTTTTAGGGGAAGGGGCGATTTTTTTTATTTTTTTTATTTTTTTTCCCAAAAATTGCAAGGAGGGTGAATTAGTAAAAGTGGATTTTTTTACCGATGGTTTTAACCTTTCTATCAACACAATAGCATAAAACCCCTAATTTTTGGCTCCGCTCCTCTCTACAATCTAGTTTTGGGCCTTTAGCTGTACTTTGGAGCTATGGCAGGGAACTATTTAACAAAGAAAAAAAAGGTTCGTTGCACAGTTACGATTGCAATGCTCACAATAAAAGCACAACAATACAGCATCCATGTAAATAGCTTCCTCCTCAACGTAGCACAATCTTTTCAAGGGCTATTAAAAAACCAAGAGGGCAAGCACACACAAACAAATACTGGCTTTTCATTTTACCAAACCAAAGTCCTAATTATTTATGTGACCCCTCATGCAAATTAAAAAATTCTAATGTTGGCGCCCCAGCGCAGTCCCCATCTCTCCGTCTTGGCGTTTTGCCAGGACCTCCCTCATCGAATGTTGCTATGCGGTTGGGTGGGGGGGGGGGGTGGTGGGGGGGGGGGGGTGTGTGTGGGGGGGGGGTGGGGGGGGGGTGTGGTGGGGGTTGGTTGTGTGTTGGGTTGTTGGTGGGTGGGGGGCCCCTCTGTCCCTCTTCCACGCACAGCGAGTCTGTTTTTCATTCCCACATAATGCCATTACCAATTTATATCCTGGGTAGAGAGGCAAGCGAGGTAAAGTGCCTTGCCCAATGTCACAACACATGGCACAGCGGGGCTTGGGGGGACAGTGTTGCGCAGCGTTATCTCTTCCCTTCGTCTCCCGCGCCTTCACCAATGAGGTCTCCGGTTCGATTCCCGGCAGGCGCTCGTTCTCGGTGGCTTTAGTGAATTTGGTTATCCTTCTCGATCCATCTCGTTCCCGCAGGTTTTCTCCGGTACTCCTGTTTCCCCTGCTTCTAAAATCGAGCTTCTTGGCAATAAATCTGTTTCTGGTATTATGGTTTCTCTGATTTGCTGAGGCGGCCCTTTCATTGCAGCGACTCGCCTTGATCACGGTTACGTGGATATGTCGCGCGTTAAAATACAAATTCTTAATGCATTATTAACCCACAACCTAATGCTTATTGAGGCAAGCCTGATCCCAACGCACCACATTGCCCACAAAGTGTTCCCCTAATGTTAAGCTGATTTAACATTCTGCACAATGTGAACTCTTTATTTTAAGGCAACGAAGCTAGGCTTACATTTCACATCCTTACATCCGCTTGGACATGGGCACTTGTACCACGTTGACTCAGCTATCCCTCTTGAGCGTCAATCCTGGGTAAGGACTAGCATCCTGACAAAGGCCGTAAAGAACAGAGAATTACTATTAAAAAACAAAGGCATCCAAGCACACATAATTATACACCTACGGCAATTTTGTATTTGTTCTCGTTTTGAGATTTTCGCAAGGTTGTGTTGGGTAATTTGTCTAGTATCTATAACCTTCGGCAGTTCAAATTGCGTTTTGGCCATAACCGAGAATTTTGTAATAGAATCGGGGATCTCCGATGCTAATCGACAAATGTCTTCCGTCCCGTTAATTGAAAAGACTCTTCATTCAAAATTAACTCTAACTTGACTTAAAATGATTGCCGAGAAATTATGTTCTTGTATATTTGCATAGGACAATTCCTTTAAAGACACTATCAGTGATTTGCTAAATCAGCAAATTGAAAAAATCAATAAAAAAATCATATTTTTTTAGCATGTATGTAACAGTACAGTCTCCTAACATACCCCAAAATGATAGACCATAAGCAAACTAATAAGGACAGGATCTGAGATTTAGTCATTACTGTCCGAACGGACACTTACAACAGCACGAAGTGAATGAGAATCGTATCACTAGGAAACACGGCCTTTTCTTTCTTCCTTTTTGTAAGTCTACAAGCTGGAAAAGGTAACTTAATTATGAGAATTCTACAGATCTCGACTTATCCTTCACTTTGAAGCATTCCTGCAAATTCAAATATTTTTAAATCACGATAGTGTCTTTAAATGAAAGCTTATGCCTCTCAAAGAGTAAGATTGTTGGCATTATTTCCAGTTTTAGACTCTTGGACTACTGCGTTGTGGGGCGGGAGAGATTTTAACACTCTTTACTGTTGGCCTCTTTACATTTGGACTTTGATTTAGCCTTGACTATAAACAGGATGGAACAGAAATCCTAAAAGATTTCATAGATTGTATTAGATTTTGTATGTTTAAGCAAACCACCCGTCCGGGGAAACCTCTTCCCGAGCATTAAACCGTTAACTACAAACTCCGGTAATACTGCCGTTGTAAAAGAGATATGATCCGGCAGGAACCATAATCTGGGCTCATCACACGGAATAAGCGTGAAAACCCACATATTGTGTTGTGCAGAGTCAACTGAATCGAGTGCCCCTTCTTTACCGTTGTAGCAGAACTGTGGGATTCGGTGGGGACCTATATATCCTTGCCACACCTGTTGGTCAATGGATAAAAATTACCAAAGTTATTATCTCCCAAAAGAAGAATTCCAACGACCCCAAACATCACTCTTTGTCGTGTAAAACACATCATCAGTAAGTTAGCGACTCAGGCGCCATCCACCGCACGGAAAGTCGAGCTCTGAGAAGATGATCAAAAATATTTGGTTTTAAGTGCATTTTTAGATCTGGCTCCAAACTTGACCTTGACCAAAAAATCAGTTACTTAAAAACATTTTAGTGAAGATCTTCCTGAATACAAAAACACCAAGCACTAGCGCACCTATTTCAAGCATACGCCAAAAAAACACAACTTAAAAACAACTAGTTACTGGTTGGTTCGCTGATAAATTTAAATGTCATCCACGTCACGAGCAGTCCAAAGTCAGAAACCTTTGCAACCAATCTCTGGTCACCAGGAATATTTCGTGCAGCCAAATTCTAGGATATACTCGTCAAGTTACAGGTACAACATAATATTAAAAATAAACAGCAAGTGATTTGGAAAATATAACTTTAATTTCACCAAAGTTGTGAGATTTTTTCTTCGTCATTCTGCAACACGGCATTTGTTTGTTGTTTTGGAAGAAATCAACGGTATTCTTATTTCCCTTCTGAATTTCACTTTTCATATAGATACTTCAGTCACTTATTTTAGATTGTGACAGTGGTGTTTGGAGTGTGAGAAATTCTTTTTATGGGAGCTGGATTTTTTTCATTCTTGATGATCTCGTTTTAGAGATCTCCCTGTGTTCGTCAGATGCGATTTGTAACCGGACTATGGAGTCGATGGATGGAAATGGATAAGATGATAATGATAGGACTCCAAAATTAATTTTTGAATGGTCTAATTCATAAAAATGGCGGTAAACGTAAAACAAGAGCTCTCGTTTAACAAACTTGCAGCCTTAATCCTGCTTAACTGAGCAAAGTTCGTATTACTCGCTATTTGTGGAAAAGGTCTAATACCCAATGCAAGGCCTTTTGTTGAGAATCGTTTTAGAAAGATGGCGCATGTAATGATAATAAAAATGAAAACACCTTTAAAAGTGTAAGGAAAGGGCGAGTCAAGAGGAATGTCCCATGTAAAATTCGTATGTAAAGGACCATTAGTAAGATGATATTTTGCCTTCATTTTGTAACACTTGAGCCAAAGGTTTCAGATGATATTAAAAATCTCAATTTCTTGTACTGTAGGTAAATCGGGGGGCGGGGGACTATGCTGGGGATCACGAAATGGGCCATTTAGAATGTTTTCATTTTGATGTGTTTGAATGAAATGTTTTCAAAATCTTACACTATCCAAACGGTTGGATTGATTGAACTTAAAATCAGATTTGTTGTGGTAGGTATTTGCTTTATGTAATGGTGGCCTCGAGGAAACATGAGCCAGATTTTGATTGGATCAGCACCTTAATAATGAGGTTATTAAACTATTTTGTGCATGCGTCGTAAATTAGTAATGTTGATTGATCTGGACTGAAATACAAACGTCACACACATTACAATAGACCTTTAAGACAGTTGAAAAGTGAGGCATTTTTTTATGTTGCAAAATTGATATGCAGTTAAGATAGATGTATAAATATTGTGGTCACCCAGCTTAATGTTACCTCCAACGGATTACACAGGTTTATACTTCATTGATTAACAAAGCATCAGGGGCTTATACGTGTGCCTATATGGAACGTCTTCAAAATTGTATTAAGGATTATAAGCAATTGGATGCAGCAAAGACTTAAATTAAACATGGATATAAGACAGAATTTATCATCTTCTTTGGTTCCTCACACAACATTCAATTGGTCACATCTCGCTCTTAAAGGTGATAAGGCTCTCATTAACCCACAAACAAAATGCTCAGATTTCTAGACTCTGTCAAACACTTAATTGTCAACTGAGAAATATTGCTGGATACGGCGTTTCCTGGAAAAGGACTCATGTCATCACATTATCCGAGCCCTTGATAATATCCCGCCTTGACTATGGTAACTCTCCTTGCTGGCATTATAAATAGCAATTTCTCCAAACTCCAACGTATTCGACCAAGGCAGTTCGTCTCATTCATGGCACATATAAATCGACGTGAACACATTACACCTTTTTCTTGCCGATCTCCACTGGTTGCCAGGTAGGGAGAGAGTCAACTTCAAGTTATACACAATCATCTACCAATGTGTAATTGCTTTTTCTCCAGCATATCTGCAAAATAACATCACAGTATACTACTCCCAGCTACATTTGCAAACTTAGATCTGCTGCTGATACTACACGACTAAAAAAGCCCCTTCACAAGGTGATCTATTGGCGACAATGCATGAGTGAAAACAAATACACCGGACCACGGATTTGGAACCACCCATTACTCGTGATTCAGGGACGCACCCTCAATGGTGTTTTGAAAAAAACATCTCAAATCTATTTATATCCAAGTAATTTTCTGTTTCTTTGCTTGGTAACTCATTTCCCCTATTTTACCTGCTTTGGTAGTAGTATGTTCATAGCGCCTAGAGCTTTATGAATAGGCGCTTTACAAAACTATGTAGGTATGATGTAGGTATGTTCACTTGGTTTTTTACCAAATTGAAAGCGATCTTTGCCCTGTTGTGTGTGACTTTGACTCAGACATTCTTTGCTCAGGGTAGCGGTCCTTTTGGCCAAGTTTGTGATTATACCGGGTTAGGTCTACGCAAATTGACATCTAGAGGCCTCTTTTGATTTTGGGGTAACACTGAAACACTGATAACTAAACATCAGCGTTTGTTGTCACTGCTTGCCCAAAACTCAGTCCATTTTTTTTTTTTCTTTTTTTTTGGTCAAAGGACGTCAAAACGCATAGTCGGGAAAGAAAAATCTCATTTTTAGTTGTATCTCTACCCGCAATGTGATAGATTATGAGAAAGAAAGAAAACGGTGGGAATGAGGCAATATGTCATGATGAAGCAAACGGTGTTCTAATGTATATGAAAATTAAATAGTGAAAAATTGAGTCTTTGTGGACAGAGGAAAAATTAAGGAAAAATAGAAGTCATTGCATACAAAGTTGCTGAAGGTGGGGGGGAGCTTTACATTTTTTGCGAATAGCCCCAAAGAAATTCTTTTAAAAGGGATCGTTAATTATTTAAAACAAAATGTTAGTGATCACGTTGATAGCCTTGTGTCAAATAAGGTTGATATACTTTACGTTCGTCGGCAAAATATCCGGAATCTGGCTAAGGACGGTTCAAGCCTCATGTAGAGCAACTCCAGAATAAATCCCAATTTTATTCAAGATTTTAATTTACGTTTAAACCAATTGCGACGTCTAAAATTAGGACTTCTTGGCCGCCATCCCCTTGTCCCCACGACGAGAGTAACATTGCCCTATATTCAATAAACTTCGAAATACAAAGTAAATTATCGATGCGCTGCGCAGAATTATCGCGCCTTACTACAAAACGCGCATGTACACTCTAGCGCAGTCTAAATCGCGCGCGATTAAAGACACATCGGGTGATGTTAAGAAAAAAACTCTTACAGCGGACACAACTACTGGTCATTTAAGTCAAAAATTACCGGCATTCTTGTGAGGACTGTGTGGAGAGGGTATTGATTACTTTGGACTCTAGGTTTACAGAGTATTAGTAGATTATTTTGTTTCATTGATAGGCTTGCAGCATGGTGGTGCCAAGGACATTTAAGCATCCGTTTGATCATGGATTCAAATTTACACTCCATAATGATTTAAGGAAACTGTTGCAACAAGCAACCCTAGCAATTCTTTTCTTTCCAAATTCCGCCTATAATATCGCAGCCCCATGTATTTATACTCTTTTGAACAGTGATATTTTTTTTGTAAATGTGCGTTCAGGTTTTCGCTAGCCTATTACCCTATATAATGTGACGTAAAAATTGCAATCAAATCATAAGCATTACACATGTAGATTTGATTTAAGAGGATATAAAAGGCACGAATATTTTTTGCAAACACGGGTATTTGAAAGTAGGGGTCAAAAACCAAGCGAATTTAGAGCGATCAGCGCAGGGACAGACTGATCGCCCAAAAAAAAAAACGCCAAATCAGGGTGTCAATACAGATAGTCTAGGTCAGACAGCCAAAATGGGTGTTCCTACCTAAAAAGGGCTTACAAATTCTAGCATTAATTTGAAAAGCTACATGGCTCTAGTGTATGAAATTACCATGTTAGATAATTCTAAGGAGTAGCTTAGTCTCAGAATTCAGTCGGGTTTTTAGGAGTGTGAAAATTCTCTATTGTAAATTGAGGACACCATATGGATAACAGAGACAGGATTTGGTCATTGAAATGACTTACACCTTGGCTCGGGGAAACTCTCCCGGTAACTCTATCCCTTATTAATGTTTTTAATGAAATATGCTTTAGAATGAAAGAATAAATATTCTTCTGGTTCCTTGAGATAATGTCATAGTTTGAAGGCAGTTATTAGTAAAGCATCAGTATAAGTTGACAAACCTCATAAGAGGAACTATTAAGCCAGTCCACAGCCACTTGGTGAGAACATCGTAGTAATGGGCCCACGAGGTGCGGCGACTGTCCACAGGGTGGTGGTTGGCATAACAAATCGCGTTTTTTGGAACAACTTGTATCCTTACATCGTCTTGCCATCAAGAAACTCCTTCAAATTCCCCTGAGAAAGCGTACTCCATTATTGATAAGGGGGCCTCTAAAAGAGATGACAAAAAATAGCGAAACCTCTAAAAAACCTTTCATTAGCATTGCGACATTCTTAAAATTGGAGAGCTGTGGGATGTGCGATCATATTCAGGGGTGCAGGAAGGGGGTTACATATCTCTATGGCGATGATTATTTTGACGAAAATTGCCTTTTTGGTTGATAATTGAAATAAGGCTTATATATTAAGTAAGGAATTACTAAACCGCACTATATTGTTTAGAAAACAGATTGGTTCAAATTTGCAATTAGTGACGGTAATTAAAGCTAGCCAGCCTCTATAATTACATTATTGGCATTTGAATAATAAAAATCAATACTATTTTGTGTCCACATAGCTAAAAAAATAGATTCACACCCGGATTGCAACTGAGCATCTGTCACATGCATGACCACAAGGTCAATTTTATTGCTATCAAAACAAATCATTGGCCTAAATGCAGAAGAAATGAACCTGAATGTTAAATATTTAACTGGTCTGAACAAATCTATAGCCTATAGCCTTGTAGGTACCATACTTATCTGTATCCAGACCTCATTGGATGGCTAGGAAGAATTACCTGGAAGAGCATAAACGCAGGTATTGGGTTATCAAGTGCATCGACCGTACAATTGGCAAGGCCAGTTCTTCCTAACCTCCACACTTGGTCTAATTCCTAATGGCTTCTTGAATATAAATAAAACATCAAAATATTACAAAATTTCAAAGCAGTTTTGCCGCCTTCCCATCAACGAGACCCGAACGTATACCGATCGGCACATAAAATACACATAAAATCTACAAATTTAAAAAGGCAAATCGAGACCGAAGCGGATCTTATACCGATCTGGGACATTCACCTTGAACAAACGGTACACAAATTAATAACAATTTATCCGCCAATCGAGACCCCAACAGAGGCCATCTTATACAAAGATCTGAGGATACCCCAACATACACATACAATTACTAATTTAAACCAGTCGAATCGAGACCCGAAGCGGGGATCTTATATCGATTTGCTGGCACACTACACCAAATAAAATACACCACATTGGACCAGCCAAACCGAGACCCAAAGCGGATCGTATACCGATATGCTGACACTCAATTTCCACATAAAATAATTCAATTTCATACCAGCCTAATTGAGACCCAACGGATCTATACCGATTCTGGGTGTTTATACGCTGAAGTACCCATGGTTACCAATTGAACCTGCCAAATCGAGAACCCAACAAACCCAAAGCGGGTCTTGTACGGATCTGCAATACATGTATTCAAATTATCCTGCCACATCGAGACCCAAGCGGATCTTGTACCGATCTGCAATTACTTTATAACACCATATAATGTATACCATTTACCTGCCAAATCTAGTCCCACACCGGATCTTGTACCAATCAGCATTACATATATCTGCATATTGTTACATGTACACCTATTTATTTTACCAATTTATCGCCAAATCGAGACACCCAAATCGGTCTCATACCGAACTGCAATTATCATATATAAATATATTTATATTATATATATATATAGATATAATATTGTATGTTTAAAATGTTCTGGAATTTTAAATTCAAATTAAAAGTACCAAGGAAAGCCCAAAACATGAAATGTCAAAAAGGTAGCCACATGGAGGGAAGGGCGGGGAATTTTCAGAAAACTGTACCACCACGTCCGCAATGTGATGAGCAAGATGCAATTTGTTGAAAACAAACCACCCACTGAAAACATAACGCTACCAAGGAAATCAATGCGTCTTAGCAACCCAACACATACCTGAGGCAACCGATTGCGCTTTTGGAAGGCACCTTTGAATACAATATCGAACGGGAGAGTTAATTCTGCAATTGCACAGGCTGGCGTCAACAACTTTCATTAAGCCCTTTTGACAAACCCGTTTTCTTTTCTTCGATACTCTCATAAAAACGTTTATTATTAAATAATTGAAATACAACAGGCCATATATATTTTAAGAACCGAATTCCACACTACATTGTTTAGAAACAGATGCTCAAATATGTTGCCAATGAGAATCTGATTTTGCAGTGGAAATATCATATCCAATTGGAAATTTCCCGGTCCCCAGACTGTATTCATGAAATCTTTGTCTCATTCACAAAATCGTTAGGGGCCCAGGCTGTGGCAGCCAAAGAATCCCAAATTTAGACAGCGCCATTGGTTTAACACGTAAATTTAAAATCTGGACGAAAAATCCTGACTTTATTTAAGTCATCAGCAATAGCGAGCTAAAGAATCAACTCCCATTGTAAGGATTACTTTTTAATTATTTATAAAAGGAAAAATATTATAATAACGGACGATGTTGGTCAATAGGTCATGGTAACGCCCATGACTGCCCGCATCAAAGCGCCCCAAATCAAGTTTGTGGCTTGCACTCTGTATCGCTGTAATCTATTTGAGGATGATTTGCTAAATTAAAAAGTGTTTTTTTTAATTATTGCAGAAAAACAGAATACCTTTAAGATTCATCATGTCAGCAGCTGCTGACAGGGCCCCCTAAAATAGTGCTCTAAGGCCTCCCTCGGACACAACCTAAGGAATCGCACTAAAGGGCGATATTGCGTTGCTTCTGGATCCTAAACGGGCCCCCCCTTTAATCCTGCTGACAGTGCCATTTTCCTTAAATCCGCCACTGTGTATGTGGCATTTGTAGACAGTTTCATCCGCATGATAATAAATTTGTTTTTTTAAAATAGAGAGAATTCCTTATCATGCTTCTGATACACCACCTCTTCATCATCCATGGCGAAGAATCCTAGGCAAGATATTAACATTGGTATGCGGGCTGTCCCTCCCTTGCATAAGTTTGATTTCCTCAGCATATTACCACTTCTTCCGTGAATTACAGGGGTCTGTTAAATGTTTTAACGAGTATCAGAAGTAACGCTTGAGCCACATACAGTAAGACAGTTTTTCGAAATACCCGCTGGCCATCCTACTACTCAACCATCCGTAATTTTGAAAGTATGTGTCCCACATAGTTGAGTTTTTGTCATGATGTTCATGATTAACATTTTTTTTAATGGATAACCGAACCATAACGAAATATATTTCAAAATGGAACAAGTTACATTTAAGTGATAAAGGGAATGCCCCCAGAAACGGTTTCTTATAATTTCTATTAGGGATTTTTATTACAGATATGTTTGGTTAATTCTAATTGAAACAGAGAGTTTCAATGATGACATAAACCGCAGTTTGAATAGCATTTTACAATGATTTGGCTACCTTTTTGGATAGAATACAACGTGCTTTAGCCCTGCACTTAAAACATGGATATTAATGAATAGCACATGTAAGACTATGGTCAATTATTTGTTTTGCCAAAAGTTCGCAATTTCGAACTTGCATTTTACTTGGGGTAAAATTGTATTTAAATTATTAAGAACATACACTAAATCGTCAAGCATAATGATTTATCATTTTATGCAATTAACTTTTTAAATGTTTAAAACATCAAATTTTAATTTAAAAAACTTTGTTTTACGGGCGAGCGCAACTTTCGAGTAGGGTCGTTCGGGCGAATTTTTTCTTGTTAGAGTCTGGGGAGCAATTTTCCCCCCTTAGCCAAGCAGGGGTCACTCCGTGATTTTTTTTTAAGAATCCATTTTAAGTAGTTACGGGACCTTAGGGGATTATAGTATAGCTTCTTCTGAGGCAGCTATATCATATATAGGGATAAAGCTGTTCATTCTAGCTGTTAACCAATCAAATTGTTTCTTTATACATTATTTTCCTTTGGTTGCAATAGTTTTCTTATCCAGCTACGCTGTAAATATGAGTCGTTTGCCGTTATATCTCTGTGTACTATGTTAGACCACTACTAAAACTGAGCAGCGTGCAAACCTATCATCCAAATTAAAATGGACAAATAAAAAAAACACGACGGAAATCTTGCCATAGCGCTCTACAAATAGACAATCTGTGCAAACTACATTTTTAAGAATGAAATGAACTACTTGCACGCAATTAAAATTTTTGCACTGGATATAGCTAATAGAGTACACAAATCCAAATCGGGCGTCCAACTCTGTCCTCTTCAATATTGTTTTCATTCTTCGTTTATGACAATAGAGAGACGATAATAATACATATTTTCCCTCTTTATTATTTCAACGGCAAACCGGATATAGGGTGATATCCGATGTATTTGTAATAATAGTAAAAACAGCACACTAGAATATATACGCACATGATACATCATATGCTGTTTTAACCAATTATAGTTTTGACGGCCACTATTTATGTTTGTCCTTCTTCAACAATGCCAATCTGCTTCTGCTAAGACCTTGACGCATATGCACCTTCACCTAATTTCCTGATAATTTTCAGTCGCTCACTGGACAATCCAGTTGCCTGACACTATTATAATACATAGACTCTTACGTTTATCCATGCAATACTTTTATTTTCACTTTGCGAAATGCCTGAGAAAAGAAAAGGAATGATATGATAAAAGAACACGTTTGAGACACAATCAATATCGAGGGTTTACTGCAAGAAGGCCCCATCTCAATAGCCTGCATTGGTCCGTTATGTTCTCAGACCTCCAAATCTACCAAATCTAACACTGGGCAGCTATTGCAGATAGGACCTTTTTGCCCTTAAACCCTCGTTATGCAGCCATTGATGTGCGATTCTCTGAGAAGTATGGCACGCAATTTTCTCTGATTTAAGTTGCGCTAAAACTAAAGATTATACCCCGATTATACATCAAAAGGTCACCGAGTTCCACTTTTGAAGGACAACAGAACTAAGGAGATTTTCCTGAGCACAAATTCCTCTAAATTCCTGCACTTCATATTGGTAGTACAACACCTTTAGAAAACGTTTCGAAGATCTATTGTACGCAACGAAAGAAACCAAACAAAGGTTTTAACTTTGGTGATTTAAGCACACACACAACCTACATACACACACAAACAACACGCAACACACACACCCACACACAGGCACACAGTAATATATTCACCGTTCGTCGATAACGAATTGAACCAAAACTGATAAGAACTGATCTTCTTTAAAAGTACTTTCAAGAGGTCCTGGATTGGCAGCAAAAAATGGTGTAATTAGCGTGAATTCCCTGCTGGTCTTCTACTGCGGAGCATTATTTGTCACTCTTGGTTCAGGCCCCTGCAACAATTCCGCCAAGAAATTTTATTTTATGTTTAGGTCTTGATGTAATCATATCCATGGTAACTTTAAAATGACATAATCTACTGATTACACACAATATTTCACTGCTTTGTTTAATTGCTTTCAACCCTTTGGGAGCAGGCAAAGTGTCTTAGGACCTTTACGGGTACAGTAACCTTTTCGTATACTTTTGGAATCTCCCTTGGAACAACAAAACTTCATTGCACCCAATGACAGCAATAACCGAAAACTGACACAGATACCCACTGAAAGCACATTAATGGCAGACCACGCAGGCCATTTACTTGGAAAGGTCTTTTCATCTGATGCGTTTTTGTAGTGAGAAAAATGTCAGTGATGGCACTGACCGAGAGGAGATGATGTTAAATACGTCTTGCTGAACTGCAATCAAGGGAAAAAACAACAATAATAAATGCCTTTAGTGACCTTCTCGGCAGAAAACACAGCTTACACAATACTTAAAATACGAAATTAATACACAACATGACATACAGCATCAGCATAATAAGGAAAAACTAAACCATCCAAATTAACAATTTTTAATCACATGAAATGATAGGTTTTCAGTGGAAGGTCTTCTCTGATGTCTACGGGAAGCTTGTTCCAGAGCCTAGCAGACAAATGACTTTGAATGATCCGTCACCAAACAAACCTACCTTGGTACAAATGTATAAACATTGGAATAACATTGAAATACTTTAGTATAGGGGATCTCTACAGGGAAAGTACCAAGACATTTAACAATTTAGCCACCCCAGTTATACTATTAGAAAGCACTGTTAGTACTTTTCCCAGACAGACTGCTATGAGATCATTGGCTTGCCTATTGTAAATGTTAAAGTGGATGTAATTAGCTTATTTTTTATGAGAATGAACTACTCTGGTTTGAGTAGTTGCCAGCTATTTTGATATGCAGAGGGTGTAGATCTTAGCATTATACTACATAATTTTATATAGTTAAAAGAGTACAGTACTGCATCGTTCCTTGAAGCATAGAAGCTGATATATTTTGGGAATCAACATAGTCCCATTTTCTAGTCCTTAAAGGTGGACAGGTGCGACAGAAAAGATGGAGTGAGCTTACTTGCCTAAAAGCCGGAAATTTTAGTGTCGTTGAGGGAACCTATAACCTCGTCGTCTTGATCTGCTGAACAAAGTTACCTTCAGGACTCCTCCAAAACAGGGGATTAATAAGCCAATCGGCATTGTAACTTCCGGTAATATTTAAGTACTCCTGACCTAACAATACACCCGTCAATATTTCAGGAAAATTGCTTTTTGGTAATTTCAAAATAGTTTGTTAGATATTTTTTTTATACTTTAACATACAAAACTGTTTTACTGATAAATAATTTTATGCATATTTCTTATTGACTATATTATCTAAAAACATCAATTATTAAAACATAATGATTGATTTTTGTCAAGGTCAGGATCCTAAACAAATCGCAAAACCTTCCACAATGCTCACAAATCTGTAATGCCGATTTCGCTTAATACTGAAGAATATTCGCACGGTTTTTGAAATCGTAGAAATTTAAAGCTTCGCGTTGGGACATATCATTTAACTGATTTTCTGGAACTACAACACTCCAACACAGTGGCCAATTCTAGTTTACTTGAGATTTGCAATATATTAAGAATATTTGTCTATTGCTTAATATTATCTTATAAATATTGTTTTTTTTATTTGTTCGCCATTTCAATTCTGAACCAATCAGAACTGATCAACGAAATGCACATAATTTGTGTTATATAAAAAAACGATCACTTGCACTATGGTCATTGTTTGTGTTAAAAAGTCCAGTAAATGCAAATAGAATTAATGCGGTTTGTGTCAAGTCTACAAGGGGGACCAGAAACATCAAATAGTAAGTTGGTGAACATCATTTGTGGTACCATTGATTTACCAGAGAGTAATAGAAATTCCAGTGACTGGTGTGAACTATTCATCACAGCTGACTGATAATCAATAGTTTTCACAAATGATGTGACTGGTTGTATATTATTTTTCTGCCCCCGTTTATTGGCAAATGGAATGTCCCAACAAAGATTTGGAGTAGGTTTATCCATCTCATTTCTAGGTACCTTTAATGGATATTTACTGACCCTGGCATCACGTGATACCGAACATCACTTCGACCGTAGTCATCGCCAACATCATTCGTCGTTGATTGTATTTATGCATGCCCGTTATATTTGAATGTGCATTATTTGATCCAATTTTATTTTCACTGATTTCTTGCTCACATTTATGCTCTCACTTCAAACATTACGCTATTAAGATAAATAATAATGAATGGTGATTTTACAAACGACTTCTTTGCACAAATGCAAGGCATTATGAAATCATCCCAATAATCTGAAGGCTTACCATAATCATAGCAACTCATAGGTACATCCAAATAGGAATGTCAGTTAAAATTGATTAATGGCATAGACTATTGGACTGTTATGCAAGAAAACATACTAAATTCCGCCACTTTAATCAGTCAATAATAACCTCAACGTTTCGAAGAGGACGTTGGATCACAGCCCTGCTTGCCTGGTTGTCGCGGTACGAAACAACGCATTTAAAGAATTCTACTTTGTATATCCGAGTACGCTAATTCTATGTTGACATATTTTCGACCTGGCACTCTGCACCCACCTGGGCATTCATGTAGAGACTGCCTTCTTATGTTTTGGCTGTTACCCATTGTCTACATTTAAGACATATGTCCGGGTAGCATTTTCCTTTATTATTGAAGCTACGCATTGTACGTCCCTGCATCATCTGAGAATATTAGATTGTCACGGTGCTTTTCACTTGTCCTCTCGAACTCGTATGACATGTGTTCCCGTTCGACAATTAGTGATACTCATTCCGAGATATTTTTAGAGGAAATCGCTTCTTGGTCCATACCATTCCTGACTTCTGAGATGAGTGGCTTAAATATGCAGCATAGTTTATAGTATCGTTGACATCCATTTCATGTGTTTTTTGTGAGTGTCCAAAATCAATGATGGTCATCTTAATAGAAGGCAATAATAATAATAATATAATAATAAAAATAACGCTAGACGAAATTTCATATTCCATTAGTCTGTAAATGAGTTGTACTACGGTCTGTCTCTAGTAAAATCTGAAATTTGATACATTTGCTTAAATGAGCACACTTACAAATCATGGTCCATATTCCACCGACTAAAAATAACCCAATGCAGGGGGTCCGCAAACCATAACACCTAACTTAACACCTATAGATTGATATCTATCGCCCCTCTAACCAACCCTGCTTGATGCTCAATCGTAAGACGTCGGTGCATCATAATCGAAGGTCGCCGGTTCGATCCGGCCAAGCACACCTGGGGTTTTTTTTTTTCACACTATCGTGTCGCTGGCCATCTCCAGGGAAAGATTAATAATTATCTATACATCTCTGTCTACCTGGAAAGAAAAACCCTTAACGGTTTTAAAAGAGGTTTTAAATTTCAAAACAAATATAAATCGTATATGTTTAATAACAGTTATGATGTAATCCGCTAGGAAATCGCAGACCCTTTCGAACCTAACAACTATAAGCTGATATCTACTATCGCGTCCTCTACCAACCCTGCTTGATAGCTCAGCGTAAGAGCGTCGTGCACTAATACGAAGGTCGCCGGTTCGACATCCGCCCAGCGCACAATGGGTTGTTTTTTTTTTTTCAACACAATCGGCGCGCCATCTCCAGGCTGATATTGTCATCAACAATTCCATTGATAGTTTGTTTTCCTTAATTTAAGAATGCTCTTTCTTCTCAATTCCATGGAAAATTACATTCCAACAAAAAATGGTCCTCCAGTCTTTCACATATCCATGGATCAACAGCTCCATCAAAATAGATGTGAATAGAAAAAAGCGTCTTATAATAGAGCCAAAAAAGAGCAGCACACTTCAGATTGTTGTTTCCAAATCCCTCAGGAAAGCTCGTAACAGATTGACCGGAAAATCAGGAGAGCTAGGAAGGTCTACATAAGAGATGTCGTTGGAACCAGTTTTTAAATCGATAATCCTAACCCCTTCTGAAGTTTGTTAAAAAAATCCAAAAGACAAAGTGTCTGGAGTGTCTCCCTTGAATGTCGCTGTATTATCGTTACTGGAGCCAAGGAAAAGCAGAGGCCCTGAACCGTCAATTCCTTTCCCGTCTTTACTCAAGAAAGTCTCACAGACTTTCCCGGATCTTGGCAAAGTAGTGTTCCTGATATTCCACGATCTGGGAAATCAACACCGATGGAATTGACAAATTACTCAATGATTTAAATCCGAATAGGCCGGCCGGTGGCCGTACGAACATTAAGCTTTACTGCTTACAGCTCGGTTTTGAAATCGTGTTCAACAAGTATTGCAAACCGATTCTCCAAAACTTTTTCAAAAAATCAATCTCCACTGGAACTCTTCCTGCAGACTGGTTGAAAGCTAACATCACGACACTTCCCATTTACACAAAAATAGCAATCGCTCAGATACCGCCAATTAATCGCCATGTCCTCACTTCTATCATTTGCAAGCTTTTAGAACACATTTATCCATACATCATGGGCCACTTTGAGAACAGGAATCCTAGCTGACCAACCCAACGGAGGCTTAGAAAGGACGTTTCATGTGAAACGCAAGCTTGCGCTCTGACCAACAGACCTCAATATTATTTGTTATAATCGTAGCCAAGCCGATCTCATCATCATGGATTTAAGCAAGGCGTTTGACACCGCCCCCCATCATAGACTCCAACCAAACTACCTCAGGTTGGAATTCGCAACAGCATTTACTCCTGGATCGATTCCTTCCTCACCAAACGTCATCAGAAGGTTGTAGTTGATGGAGAATCATCTTATGAGGTCTCCAGTAGAGTCCGGCGTTCCTCATGGGACGTGTTGGTCCCCCTTGCTGTGTTTTTAAATCTATACAATGACTTTCCAGATTACCTCTCAATCCATTGTTAGACTTTTTGCAGACGAAACTGCATAGTTTATAAAGTGAATAAAAACAGTCAAGATGCAAAGATTCCTCCAGGATGATGTTGATAAACTTTGCATATTGAAACACGCTGTCAGATGGCTTTAATCACAAAAATGTTTCTCACTGAGGATGACTCACAAAAGAACCCACTCATTAATCGTTATCATCATATGGAAGTACACTCTACTCGAAGAGGTGAAACACTACACTTATTTAGGAGTGGAGTTGTCATCTGACCTTTTCCTGAATAAACATATAAATCAGACTGCGCGCCAAGCTAATATAACTCTGGTCTACTTAGATAGACACCGTTCCTGTTGTGGACAGAGCCACTAAAGAAGCTGCCTACAAAGCATTAGTTCGGCAATCCTAGAATACTGACTGATCCTCACCACCAAAAAATACATCAAACAACATTGGACAAATTTCAAAGACGTGCTTGCCCGATCCCTCTTTACTGATTTTTTAAAGAATCAAGCGTCACCGACATGCTAACCAAGCGTGAATGGGAACCCCTCGACATCAGACGCATGAAGCCCGACCTAATTTAACCATCTACAAAAACTCATAGCCTCATTCCAATAATGTTGCTCATCTCATGCACCAACCAATAAAGACCCAGACTACAACCAGATCAAACCCAGACAACACCATGGCACGCTTTCATCTACGATCGCATTAGACAAACAATAACACCTATCTTCATTCACTCTACCCATGGACTACCGTATAACCATAAATGGAATTACCTCCCCCCACATCAGGACAGCTACTTCATTTGCCGTTTTTAAAACTCAGTTGAGTCTCCATTGCCCTCGCCACCATTGCTCATAAAGCCACTTTGAAAATTTAGTGGCCATTCAAGCCCCCTTCCAAGCGTTACCTGTATGGACAAGCCACACCATAACATGTTTTACTGCATTTTTTTTTTTCGCAATCTATTTCCACTCTATTTTGGGGGACTTTTTGTAGAGCTTCCTCGGCAGTTTTTTGACATATTTTTTAGTTTAAAGTCCTTGTTTTGTTTGGCAACAAAGCTTTTATTTTGACCAATGATGTCTGTTAGGTTAAGATCCGGTTATAAGGCGGAAGACGGACTATTCATGGCCACATGCTTTGGCCAGATCATCTATCTGGACCTTGTTGTAGTTGGCTATTATTTGAATGTGATTGTTAAGATCCTTTTTCTTTGCATTGTCGAAATTTGACATTTTTTTTGGGAAAGCCAACTCTGCCTTCGTACTGTTTCATATTTGGTATTTTTTCTGCTTTAAACGCTATGATAGCTTGGCGTTATCCACTATATTGATTTGTTGAATTTTTGGGATGTTCGGAAAGCCTTGTTCTCCAGCCATTCTTCAAAATGTTTCCGTTCATCTCATCGTGGTAGTAACTGGTAGTCACCACTGTTTTTTGAAACAAAGTTAAATCAGCTTTGGTAGCGAAGCTGTCACAATTCCGGCAACTCCGGCATGCCTTCCCACCTTTGTCAATCCAACATTTGGACGGAGTGTGATGGCCATTTATCCATGTTTGGTTCTAGATAAATACTTTTGGACTGCACTTTATTTCTCCGATTTTTCTCATTTTCCTGAGATATTGGTATCTGAGAACAAGATTTGTGACTTTTCATCGAAATTTCCTTCATTTTGCTTTCTTAAACTTAAAACCCATAGTCTTGAGACCTTCCATAATGTGTCCGTCACCCCAGTGAAATTGAGAGTCTTTTAACGCACAATACTAATAATTATCCAGGGTATTAATTCACTCCGTTGATAAAACTGGTGAATTTTCCAATCAAAGTCGTCCGATGTGGACTTTTGCTGGCGGCACAATTTTGGTACACTTGCTTTCCTTCGGATGCAACAGCCGGTTATTTTCTTGCGACAGTTCCAGTGCCATGTCAATCGTTCATGTACGTTTCAAGCATGATGCTGAACTCTCAGATTTTTCTCTTTCAAAGAAATGTTTGTTGACGAGAACATCACGGACATCATCGCCATTAGGTTTTGGGTGCCATGGCTATACTTGTAGAAGTGAAACTGGTGTTCACAAGGCTTTAACTTTACTATGTATTTCAATAATAAAAATTCTTACGTCTTAATGCTTTTTTCAATGATATTCAATAGGATTCTTGTGGCCAAATGTCAATTTAACTTTTGTGATCGTGTAACTTATTTTTTTTTGATCACTCTGCGGGTAAAGGACACAGATACTCAGAGTGATGGGACCGGCGAAACCCCACATGCGAGAGTAGGAGATGGGGAGGTTGTCCACAGTCGAGGGGATGTTGTACAAGAACCGGACAATGTCCATCAGACCAAGTTCGGGACAGCATCCTGCATCTTCTATTTTCGGGAAAATGCCGAGTGGGGTGCCTAGGCTGGTGTTGTGACTATACTCTTTCGCTCTTTCTATCTCATTATACCTCCCCATAGTGATAGTGTAGGTTCATAATAATTTTGGTCGAATTAAATCTTGTGTGGGAATACCATTCAATCCACCTAGGACATAGCGAACCATGGAGTATTTAGCTATTAGAAAGAATGGAAGTTACAAGTGTCAAGCACCAGGGTTAAAGCCCCTGCTATAAATCCCAGGACGCTCGTCAGAAATATCTGAAGCATGACGCTTCTGCCCTTAAACTCCGAGGAGGGCAGAGCCTGATTCGAGGACAAATGGAGGAACACATCAGTTGTTAAATGTAAACGTATAGTCCAAGTAGCACTTCAATACAAGAACATTGAATCAACCGCACAGTATTGGGAGCTTGTCACTTCTGCATCCAAGTTCAACCGTGACGTCATAGACATACAAGAGCATCGTTTCATCCATGATTCCAACTATGATGTTAAGAGAGTTTCGGATGGCTTCACACTTATCATTTCCTCAGCTACTAGAAATTAAAATTGGAGCATCAGTAGGAGGGAGTTGGCTTGTGATGCATACCCATGCCATCGAAGTGTTTGTCATATGTAACCACGATAAGCCCAGGTTATAATGGCCAGTTTATCGGGATACCCCGCAATACAATCATTGGGTCTACAGTTCCATACTAATGCTTGAAGGAAGATGAGGTTCTCTCTTTTTATAAGGACTTGTCGGACACCATGAATAACATTCCACAACACAACATTGTTCTAGTTTGTGGAGATTTTAATGCCAAACTGGGAACAGACGACACCAGTTTCTCCTTCCACGACCGTACCAACAGGGAATGGGACACATCTCCTCAACGTTGCAAAATAATTCAATCTATTGTGAGTAACAACTCGTTTAGGAAAACATACTAACGAAAACAGTGGATTTCCAGATACCCCTGATTCAACCAAAGCACAAATTGCCTTATCCTAGTTAGAAGGAAGTGGCGAAACTCCATCCGCAACACTGAAGCATATAGCTCCTTCTCAAAATTGGATCTGACCACGTATAGTAACAACCAGGATAAATCTCAGTATTCGTGCTCCAAAGAATCAGGCAAACAAATTCTGCTCACTGAACTTCAAAGCACTACAGCCAAGACAACCAACTTCAAGAAAGGTTTGTGTTGATGTGTTCAACCGTTTCAGCCTTCTGCAGGACGAGCCTGTAAAGATCAATCTGCCCAAAAGAATTATAACCTTTCAACGGCTTGTCGGATTGAGGCCAAGAGAAGTGTTACCCAAAAGACCAAAGAGGAACCTTAAGTCCATCTCTCAAGTTAGTCGTGAAAGAAAAAAAGCCAGAAGTATGACTTCAAAATTGCATCGACCAGGGTGATGACACCCAGAACCCCGCCGGTATCAAAGAAGGTACCGTCAGAAGAAGAAAATCTGCTAAACGAGAAGATCTTGACAGGTCAAACAGGATCCCACTCTAACAAAACATGTCGAAGCCTGGAGAGTCATCAACGAAATTACTGGAAGGAACGAAGAAAACCAGCAATGCTATCGGGTACCCAGATCCGAGAAGATCAGCCGGCTCAACATTTCCAGAATCTTTGGGGAAACAACCAACTGTCCCAGACACGGACTTTGACATCAAACCTGTAGTTGAAACCAACCTCCAATTGAGTAAATATTCACCTAGATGAAGTTGAGTCGCTCTTCATCAAGCCCAACCAGTGTGGGGCATTGGATGAAACCATTCCTCCAGAGCTTGGAAGTCCAAGCAGTTTCAAGCCCAACTACTCGAAGTCTGCAATAGAGCACTGATCATCCTGAGATACATAAACAGTGCGTCATGAGTGCCATCATTCCCATCCCTAAAAAAGGAGACCTCTCCAGCCGAAAAACTATAGAGGATTCGCCTCTCTTGCATCGGGTGGGACAAAGGTCTACAATCGAATGTTTTTGAACGGAAGACTCCACACGTAGACCCTCTTCTCCGTTGGAATCAAAATGTTCCACCATCTCCCAGAGTCTTGCCTTGAGAAGAGTAATTGAAGAGAATAAAAAATAAAAAAATCTCCCAACTGGCAGCCGTGTTCATTGACTTTCCAAAGCCTTTGACCCCGTACCCGAGATGAATGTGTAACATCTTCGAGCCCTATGGTATCAGATTCCATAATTTTGGCTATTAAAGGGATTATGACAATTCTACGCCATGCCTTATCACCTGATGGAGCAGACTGAACCATTCACTATTTAGGCGGGTGTCTCCAAGGTCCACCTTGGCCCCATTCTTTTCATACAGTATTGATTCTGTTATGCCCATGCACATGAAGATTCAGCAATGAAACTGGGATTCTGTTGAAGCACAGAAGGACAGACGAAATCGAGAATCCGACTTTCACGATCTCGATTCGCCGATGAAGTGCTCTCTTAGCATCATCTATTAACAAGCCCGAACTCCTGTTACAGAGTGTTGAGGCAGCATCAAATGCATTGGTCTCCACTTGAATGAGGGGAAAACTAAACCCCTTCTCGTAAATATTCCATCGTCGCCTGCGTGAAGCCCATCAAAGGAGTTGGAACTCGAAAATGTACATGAATTCAAATACCTTGGTTGTATATTCCGGATTCTTTTCATGACTTAAAGGTAGGAAAGCACAAGCATGGTTGATGCAATTAAACTCCACAAGATTGGAAATCCTCGACTAGATCGAAGGACTAAAATCAAATTCTCAAAGCATTGGTGGAGCATTCTGATGTATGGCTCAGAAACTTGGGACAATCAGCAAGCAAATGGAAGATCGCATAAAACGGGTGCCTACACTAAACTTTAAGAAGAGTGCTCGACCATAACTTGGAAGGATCATTCCAAACACCAAAGTATACTGATTACCCTCCCCAATTCGTCAACAATCAGGCAACGCCGTTTATGTTTTGCTGGTCTCACGCATCCGCACCACCGACCAACCATTCCCAATGAGTTTCTGGGCTCCTCCGGGTGGAAAGTCAAGCAGAGGCAGAAGTCCCTTCAGTACACTGACACAATCAAGAGCGATCGCAATCTAGCTCTACAAGAGATCAGATATCATGAATGACATGGATATCTGGTTCGAACATTTAGCCAGTGCTTATTCCATTCCGTCACGGACACGACCGATTTGATGATGCTTGCAAATTAATCAAATCGCTTACAGATTCTTGTACATATCTCTATGTCTCTACCTAACTTTATTTGGTGACATTTGGACATTCAAATGCACCTGCATAACGCACAGGTCCTGCCACCCTGTTTAGCAACGCTCCTCCCCCCCACCCGTGGCAAAACCACATATTGAGGCCTGCCCTTATTTAATTAAATCCCCACTGGCAGGGAGTGATCTTATGCTGCTCTCATTTAAATCCTCTTAGACGATTTTCAAAATCACTGATTTGTTAGTGAAACTTATTATTCCCTCCTATAATCAGCAGAGCTTTATACCACTCCACGCAAATTGTACTATGGGGGACATATGAGGGGTTTTTTTGGATCGACTATAAAAAGGATCTATTTTTTCCTTGTAAGATGGAAAGAAGATGCGCTCTGAAGTAAATTTTATTCATTTGTGGGTCATTTCAAATGCTTATAAGCAGAAATCGGTCATCCAATTTGCACTTCATTTTTATTGCAGCATATCTTTTGTCTACATAATCTAAACTGGAATGAATAAATGGAAAATGAAAGCCTATTGTCTTGCATTGAATGGAATACCACTTTGTAAATAAATTATATTATAAGGTCTGTAAAAGATGATTTCTCCAGTAACATCAAGTCTTTACGTTTAATATGGTATTATTAGCTCCGGTAGCCTTTACTGGCTGAATAAAATCCCTCTTTTGACGGATGAAACTTAACCCTCGTCCGACAAGTGGGTCCCCCGGATGATTTTTTCCCTGTCGCCCAAAAAACGCAAACGAATTATGATCTAAGGCTTTATGTAATGGTAAGTTCATCGTTTGCGGTCATTTTATCGGAACAAAATTAGAGGACCACCTTCAGGAAGGTCGAGTCAGGGGGTATGTACACCCCCGTGCACCCCCCAAGAACTTACCCACACAACATTTTAGGTTGCCCTTGAGTGTCTAAAACACTTTTGGGATGTTAACAGTGAAAAAATCCCCGAAGCTCTCGATATCCAAGATGGCTGCCATGATGGAACTGCCACCAAATTGTTCAAAATTGAAAAAAGTCCATATCGCTAAGTAATACCAATAAACCACAACTAAATGGTTAGTTATATGTTTGAAACCCTCCCAAATTCATTTTTGGTATTCTTGTTTTGCTATTACTGCTTCTTGCACTAATCCAAGATGGCGGCCAATCTGGCTGCCAAAAGTAGTGAAATGTCGAGAAAACTCTACTCTTATCCAAAAAATGATGATGAAGAATAAATGAGATGATCAGATAATGTTTTTTTTAATCCCTAGAAACTAATGAAAGCATTTTACTTGTGTTCTGTTTCAATGCACTAAATTCAACATGGCCAGCAAAATGGTCTCTAATTTCAGAGGAAGAGTCATGCATTTATTGGTGAAAATACAAGTGGTAAATGCTAACATAATCCAATTAAGGCTTTCCACCGCTTAACACCACAACCACACACACACACTTGGTATAAATTATACACTTTAGGATGTGGCAATACGGGTCCTTCTAACCAAACGGGTTCGATTAAGTCCCTACATCGTGTCCAACCATGTTCTGAAGGAGGACGGTATATCCTGAATCGGACCTATTCCAATGCGCTCTGTCCTGTAATTTGCACGCTTGCTGTGTAGATGGGTATGTATCCCCCCCCTGCACCCCCACAGAATTTACCCACACCAATTATTAGGTGTCTTTTTATGGTCCTAAAACCACTTTTGGAGTTACCAGTGAAAAAAATCCTGATGCTCTCGAGATACCAAGATGGCCGCCATGATGGCTGCCAACAAAATTGGTCAAAACTTGAAAACGGTAATATATCAGTAAGTAATACAATAAACACACAACAAAATGGTTATTTATGTTTCAACCCTCCTCAAAATTCGGTTTTGGATTCTTGTTTGCTCTAATGCTTCAAATCCAAGATGGGCGGCAACATGGCCGTCAAAGTAATACTTTGAGACAATGCGAATATTATTATCCTAACAATTGATGAAAGAATCAATGATATGACAGATGTTTTATCCATAGAAATTTAAATCATACTTTTTTTCTGTTTCAATGCACTATATTCAAGATGGCCAGCAAAATGGTGTAACTTCAGAGGAAAATCATGCATTAGTGGCTGAAAATACTTGTAGTAAATGATAACGTAACCATATTTAATTGGATTTTCCAACGCTTTAACACACACACTTCGTATAATGACAACAATTTCAATGGCAATACGGGGGTCCTTTTGACCAAACTGGTTTCGATAAAGTCCCTACATCGTGTCCAACCCGGGTTCTTAGGAGCGGTATATCGGATTATGACCTATTCCATTGGCACGTCCTGTAATTAATGCTTTGTTGTGAGACGCACTTGGTTGTATAAATTAAAAAATCCCATTTTGTTGATAAATTCTAGAGATATCGCAAATAAATCAAAATGATAACCTTAGACGTTTTATTTAGGCGATTGTCCAAGCGCTTTAACCACGCTTGGTCATTGGTAAAAAACGAAATAACCCTTGTTGTAATCTGGAGGTATCTTCAAATAATAACCTATAGGCATTTTTTATAGCGATTGTCTTCCGCTTACATGGGATTTAGTTGCTTTCATAGTCACCAAGATCGGAATAATCCGATTCTTGTCCACATAACACCGACGAAGAACGACCAATTGTTTGACAGAAGGGTCCTTGACCAAACCTAAAAAAATGTGGTGGTGGTCCACAGCAAAGGAAAATAATCATGGACGCTGCAAGAGAGCCAAGTATCTACAATCACATACACAGTTGAACCCCCCGCCATCCCATTACATATACACAAGAGGGCCACCGCCATCTCTACATACCCACAAATATACAACGAAAGTCATCATACATAACGTACAAGGGCCCCATTCACAACACTCACCTTGATTCCATCAAACCACAGGCCAATTTTCTAAATTTCCTAAGCATCCACGGCTATCTCCCTCATGCAAGCGGAGTAAACAACATCAAACCACACCGCACAGGCTTAGTGACATCATATTCTATTTCACTAAGCGCCCTGACTCAAACAGCTCCAAAGCCACCTCCCTCATATGAGTTTTTGAATCTGCCTCAAAACCTAACCCAAACCAAATGCAAAATTAATTGCCGAACTACTGCCATTTTGCACAGAAACCACCTGTAGTTGTTCACACCTCGAGTTCCCAAGCTGACCAGTACTGTGCAACGTTGTGGCTGAGTGGCATCACTCCAGCCCACAAAGCTACCCGCCCTGCCTGTCCCTAACACTCGCCTTGGGCAAACTACATACCCCAGAAGAGATCTGCTCCTTCAGTGGCACATACACACCCTACCCAGAATTTAAGCATTGTGGTGGGTGGGAGGGAAATTTTCTCGCGTCACCCTGGCTTGCTCTATTCGAAAAATGTCTCGGGAGATGGTGCCAGAAAACCTAAGCAACGCGATCAGGAAGCCTATTTGCTAAGAAGCGCTGAGTCACGCGCAGCGACTGTCACTCAAGGGTCGACTTTGCTGAGATGGCATACCGAAGGACAATTTTGCCTTCTACCCCACCATTGTATGTTTCCTCTAGGGATTTGGCCAAGGTCAAGGAGTATAAAGTAATGACTGCATTATGCCTTCGATATGGGGATGATCGTCATACCAATTAGGATCCATCTAAAGTGACTAATCTTTCCACCATTCAAGCAGTCCTCTGCTTCCTCACAACAGTAACAGGCGTGGTCAATTACACGACAGTGCAAATGGAATAGAACCAGATGTGCCTATTCACAATATCCCACTCCTACGAACATAGTGGGGGGACAACGATTGGAGGCTTTCTCGGCCAGTTTTGGTTAGAAGGACGCGGATTGCCATAATTGTAATTTCTTTTATACCCAGTGTGTGATGTGGTAAGCGGTGGACAACGCTATATAAAATGTTTATAGTTTGCATTTATTTGGGATACTTCCAGCATTTAACAAAGTGTTATTTCTTTTTATTTATATAACCAAGTATGTCTCTGCTTCCTCACAGCAAGCGTGAACTTATAGGACAGTCGCTTGGAATAGGTCAGATTCGGATATGCCGCCTCCTACAGAACTTGGTTGGACACGATGTAGGGAACTTATTGCGAACCATTTTTGGTTGAAGTGACCCGTATTGGCCATCGAAAGTTGTATTTATTTATACCCGTGTGTGTGTGTGTGTGTTAAAGCGGTGTAAAATCCAATTAAATATGGATTTATGTTAACCTTTACCACTTGTATTTTTTCATAGCCATAATACATGACTTTCCTCTGAAATTATAACCATTTTGCTGGCCATCTTGAACTTAGTCCACTGAAACAGAACATCTATGGATTTTTACAACATTATCTGATCAATCTCATTTCTTCTTTCCATCGACATTTTTGGATAATATTGGAGTTTTGCCTCACATTTCGCCTATTTTGGAATCCTATTGGCGTCATCCTTGGATTTGAAGCATTATAAGCAAAACAAAAATACCAAAAATGAATTTGGGAAAGGTTGCAAACTATACACCATTTTATTTGTGAGGTTTATTGGTATTAGCCTATATGACTTATTTCAATTTGACCAATTTTGGCAGCCACATGGCGCCATCTTGGATATCCTCAAGAGCATCGGGATTTTTTTTTCACTCTTAACATCCCAAAATTGTCTAGGACCCCTAAAAGACAACCTAAAAAAGTTGGGTGTGGTAGGTTCTGTGGGGGGTGCACGGGGGGGTACCATACATACCCAACTAGCGGTGTCCCGTCAAAGTCGGAGGTGTGTGTGTGCATGGGGGCGGCCACCTTCCTTATCCTTTAAACTGTGTAAAATGCCAAAACAAATGGTACTTAGTTACTTATGATATGCACTGTAAGCAAATACTGGACAATATTTGAGAGTTTTGCTCCTCCTTATTTTTTTGAGTATAAACATTGTGCTGCTTACTATATTGCACCGATCATTTTGCCAAATAAAACCAATTTTTTGCCCTTGCATGAAAAAACCCGTCGAAAACCGTCGAAAAACCCTTCATTTTGGCGATTTGCTGCTTACAAATACCATTATATAAAAGCTCAGTTTATGACGTCCCCGATGACATCATTATTGTTAAAACTACTTGATCGGTTTTGTAACTTATTTGAAGAAAGGACTTATGTAGTTTACACTTATACAAATAAAATGTGTTTGTCCATTAATTACGCAAAATTACTACTGGTTGTGACGAGTAGAAGGGTTACTGCAATCAATGGCGGGTTGTGGTATCTCAGGTATGCAAGGCGGCAGCTTCAAGACGGTCTACGCTTATTTTAGAATGAATTGAATGATCTATGAAGTTCGCTTTACTACACAAGACCCTGATGATCACTATATCCTGAATCTGCCATGCCAAGTGCTTTACAAATCAACTGATGTCCTTGATGGTAAACGAGACAAAAGTAAATGAAACTTTTATCTTAGTTGGTGAAGGTTTGAGATTCCATCGTTTTAGAGTTTCTATGTATCTTTTTTCGATCTGTTGTTGATTTCGGCAATGGAAGATAGCATTTGAGAGTCGCAGCTGGTTTGGGGTTTATTAGCTGCCGTACATGTTACCTTGAAATGGTGGTTTTCCTTCAACTGTGAGTTAGCCAAGCACTAATTCTGGTTTGATAGAGACAGATTGAGGACTGGTACTGTAGAAAAAAATCAGAGTTACTTAAAACTAAGGCAATTACTTTATAGAAAAATTTGCGTTAACCCAAAACTCAGACGAATGTTCTAAACATTGACTGTTTTGTTGCAAGGAGCTGTTCTGATTCTGATGAAAAAAGCCATGTTTTGCACATAGGTTTTTGGAAAATTGGGCCCATTTGCCTCTTCCTTATCTCCTTGCGCCAATACGCCTCGAATTCCGGAATTTAGGGTGTGTCAGGCAGAATGCGTAATACTAATAAGCCATAGCTGATTTTTTTAAGGATAGTTTTCAAATGTTGTGGAGGTGGCACCTATCAAATGCCCCCTTCCCATTGTGCTAATTGTGGGATAAGTTTTGTAAGGGCAACATTTTGAAATGATTCAATTGAGCCAAATCATTGATTATGTATTCTTTTAGTTTCACCGATTAGTTGTGTTACTCCTCAAAAAGAGAGAATTTATTACAGTAGTAAATAAGTGCCAATGTGCCCACATATACTTTACACTAATAAATGTATTGTCTTAAAAGAAACGGCCTTATCACAATAAGCTATACATCATCATTGGTATGGAGACTATCGCAACTATTTGAAAGGTATACATAATTTGCAAGCTTTATTCAATAATTCAGTATCACCTGTAGACATCAGTGAAACAAACGTAATTATATGTTGGGTGTGCCGATTTTTTGGGGTATTTCTGTTCTTCCTTAATCAAATGCATAGTTGCCTAACTTTGACCTTTAAGTTTAACAATACAGGCTAAATATGTCCCAGGTCATCGTGGGGTAAAATTTACAAGACAGTCCGATTTTAATCAAAAACTCCATTACATCTTTTAATATTTACCATCATAGGAGCTCATTAAGGGTGCGGCTGAGACACCAATAGACCATGAATAATGTCATAATGAGCCCTATGCAAGGGAAATTACTTGAACTGATTAAATATGATTTTACACTTTATACACAGGAGATGAACACGTGGACACACTTCTGAAAGAATCGGAGCATTTTGAACCTTTACTCCAGTATGACCTTGAACCGTTATTTCCATACAATCAATAAATCTTAGATATGGCAAACTATATATATTTTTTAATCTTTATAACCAGACGAACAAACGATCAGGGCTTTATGCAGGATTTAATTTGGGGGAGGGGGGGGGGGTGCGGGGGACGTTTGAAAAAGTGGACTTTTTTTCCAAAAGGTGGACCTTTTTTTTGATAAAAGTGGACCTAAACCCCCTTCTTATTTTTTTATAAAATGCGTCCTTGTGTCAAAATTTCGCTAAATTTTTGGACCTTTTATCCAAAAATTCAGCAAAAAGTGGACCGTTTTCACCTTTTGTGGAACCTTTGGGGGACCCCGCCCCCCCCACCCCTGAGTATGGGATGCAAAACGACGTATACTTTTGAACACAATTGGAAACATTTTAAATGGCCACAGCCTTACAAACTACCCCCTTAATCCTGAATTAGAATAAGGAGGAAACTGGGGACTTTTGATAAGTGTTTCGCACAAATTAGGAACCTATCCTGAAAAATTCAGCTCTGACTATATTTCCGGGTGTCTGTTCTATTTATTTTGGACCATCGAGCAGATTAATTCTGATCCGAGCATGAAGTTAATCAAAAAAATAAATAGTTTAAGATGCCGAGACAGAAATGGCATGATGGATGATTCGATCCCTGTGGAATACGTACCGCCCAACAGAAGTTGACAGGTGTGACCATAGGGGCTTAAATATTAATTTTTGACCGAGCATTAAGGAAAAATATGTTTAAACAGTCGCCGGTGCGCATGCTCAATAATGTGAGATGAAATAATCAGTTTACTGACTTGTAAATTAAGTACACGGCCGGACTCTACTCATGTGTAGCTATACGGCAGCTACACCATGTCTACCGCGACAGCTACTGCACAGTACAACTGGGATAATTGCGAGGCGGTAGCTTCAAGATAGGGCTTACGAAGTACACCGTTATTAGGTAAACAGTAATGTGGTTACTCTGCTGTACATACCCCAATGGCTACACTGTAGTTGCCCACCAGGTGGAGAGAAGGGGGATGTTGAGAAGACAGTACCGGAGAGTTGTAGACATGCAGGTACCACGTAGCTACTCCGCGTTTACCACGACGCCATTTTGAGAGGGATGAAAATTTCATGAAATGAGGGAGCTATACACTCGGGCTCCGTGTAGCCATTTTTTGAACGTTTTTTTTAGGAAAAATCATTACGAAATTCAAATCGAGGCGCCCCCGGCACATAAAAAACCCACATATTCCCGCACATGTAATAAAAAATGCAATATATGCCCAAAAAAAGTAAAATAGGACAAAATTGGCCATGAGAAATACTGGCGCGCTGAGAGCGGTTGTAAACCAGTAGTCGCCAGACGGTCTGCAGACAGCCGCTCCTTTTTGTGTGTTGTGTACCACTATCCGTCGATGCGGCAAAATATACGGAAATCTGGCCGGCGATGTGTACGTCTGTGGGTAGGTAATCCAGTCTACTCGGTTGTATGCTGTGTGGTAAATCTACCATGAAGAAATTGGCCGTTTTGTTGACCGATAAGGGATTGCATTTGCAAGATACGCCATTTGACAATTTCAGCTCTACACCAAAACACGACAACCACTTGGATGCCTCAAAAACCAAAACAATTTGAAGACAGAACTTAAATTTATATTTTCTGTTGTATCATACTTCTCTTTGCTACTGATATTCAAATGCAAGACTAAATTTCAGTTAGTCGTTATTTGAATATCTTCGACTTTCTTTCATATCCTCTTCCCTATGGTAATTTCAAAATTGAAACACTATAGAGCTGCTCTATAGCTCGACGAGCAATTCGAGTCTAATTTGAAACAAAGTAAAGGGTGGTGGGAGAAAGTTGAGGAAACAAGAAGCGAAAAAGAACGAGTATCAACTACCATCACCCTGGGCAATGCCCGTTCCCTGTTATACCGTAGGAAAGAAAGGCAGTGAGTCTCTTATTGCCAATTCCTTGTAAAGGTAATATATAGGACTAGACGGTCCCCGGGTTTCGCGAAGCACCGGGGTTTCGCGATTACCTGGATTGAATGACCCTCTGGTTTCGCGCGTCTTTGACCTTGAATGACCCTGATGACATTGTCGTGACCTTTAAAATTTTCGGCATCAACCATCGCCCCCATCATCCAAGTTTCATGTCCATTACACCAACGTTTACCCCATTTGGAACTCCTATGACAGTGAATGACCCTGCCATGACCTGTGAATCCCAAATGACCAATTTTACAAACTCGGGTATTCGGTCAAGGTCAGGGGTGGGACCCGACCCACCAAGTATCAGGAACGTGCGACCCTCGGTGTCCGAGAAAATAGACGAGGTCAGACAGACTGCAGACCACAGAAAGAACTAGGCAACGATTGTGCTTTAGAAAGCACGAGTTATTAGTTCATGCGGGTGGCAATTTGCTGACCACTGACAGACCTTTGACCCCCCAGCTATGTACGGCCGCTACGGGTCTTAGGTTTAGGTAGTGTTCTTCTACTGATTTAGGAATTGATGATTTAAGGAATTTATAGATTTTCAAAGAATGCCCTTTAATAGGCTCACGTGACCTTTGAAGCAGAACTGTGTTCAACCCCAAAAGGGTCTTGGGTCGGTGGTTTCTTTGACAGCATCTGGTGGCCCCTGGTAACAATGATGTGATGGCAGAAGAGGATTTTAAGACAAGTGAAAGTGCGGATGCCCCGGGGAAAAAAAGGTGGCCTTTCTGCCCACGTTGACTTTTGACCCAATCATATGTTACACCCATAAGGGCGCTTGCCGGTCAGTGGTTCTTCTGACAACATCTGGTGGTCATAGCGTTTAGTCTGTGGCACAGAAGAAGGATTTTATAGAGTTCCGACGAATGCCCCCTTAATCGGCATCGTGACCTTTGACCACAAACTGTGTACACCCTATAGTCGCCTTGGGTCAGGGATTCTTCAGTCTAATTTGGCTGCAAATCGACCAAAGTATTTTGGTTATAGTAAGCATTTCTGAAGCCAAGGTACAAAGAAAGAAAGAATCTAGAGGCAATTGTTGCTCGAAGAGCACGAACCTAGCTGTGGGGATACATGACCCTTTAAAACCCCATGCCGAGCCAAATGTGTTTTAGATCTGAAGATGTCTCTATGCCATGGGTCACGTGATCATACAACGTTGCCTATAGCAAATGATGAATTTTTAAAATACCGGAGTTCCCCTTTAATGACATTGACCCATGCTGAGCACAACTTGGTGGAAGGGTATTCTGAAGATGCTTCGTATGCATGAGTCAAGTGACCATGGTACCTGAATTATACAGATAGGAATTTGAAGAGTAGATTTTTTACATTAAGACCGGAAGTTCCCCTTTAATGAACTTTGGACCCCAATCTAGCACACCTTTGGTGAAGGGCTCAGTACTGCATATGGCAGGAGTCACGTGACCATGGTAACCTTGCAAATGCAGATATGAATTTTTGAAGATTTTGACATTAAGACGGAATTCCCTTGTAATGACTTTGAACCCCATATTGAGCACACCTTTGGTGGAAGGGTCTAAAGCTGCTTCTTATGCATGAGTCAAGTGGGACCATGGTAACTTGCATATAACAGATATGAATTTGTTGAAGATTTTTTACATTAAGACCGCAAGTTCCCCTTTAATGACCTTTGACCCCCATATTGAGCACCCTTTGGTGAAGGGTCTCAAGCTACTTCATATGCATGAGTCCAGTGACCATGTACCTTTGCAAAATGGGCAGATATGAAATTTTTTTGAAGATTTTTCACATTAAGACCAGAAGTTCCCCTTTTTTTAATGACCTTGAACCCCCAATTGAGCACAACTTTGTGAAGGGTCTCAAGGAGCTTCATATGCATGAGTCCCGTAACCATGGCTACTTTGCATATAGCCAATATGAATTTTCCAAAATTCAGACCGGAAGTGTCCCCTTAATGACCCCTTAATGACCTTCGATCAACATTTTGTGTACACTCATAGGAGTCTTGGGTCAGCGATTCTTCTGAGCAAGTTCTGGTGATTATAGCCCATTTGATTTGTGGAACAAGAAGCAATTTATAGAGTTCCGATGAATGCCCCTTAATCGGTCCACATGACCTTGATCCCAATTCTGTTTTACACCCATAGGGGTCTTGGGTCAGTGGTTCTTCTGGACAAAATCCGGTGACTTAGCATTATTCTGTGCGGAGAAGAAGGCTTTTATAGAGTTACCGACGATGCCCCCTTTAATCGGCCCACGTGACCTTTGACCCTAATCGGTGTACACCTATAGGGGCCGTAGGTCAGTGGTTATTCTGACTAATTTTCGTGGCATCGGACTAAACCGTTTGGCACTAGTCCGCATTTTGAAAGTTACCGGAAGTCGGTGGGAAACAGAGAATGATGGAAGGGGGAAGTAAAGAAATCGCACGAATGCAAGACCTAGCCTTGCTTCGCACACGGATGACATGGGCCCCGTTTGATTACGATTTACGTTGGGCGAGTTGGTACAACCGGGGGCTATGTTTGTATATGTGGGGCGAGTTGGTACCTGTGCGAGTTGGTACCAGTACCTAGGGAGAGTTTGTACTGGGGCCATTTGACTCAAAATCGCTTGACACGAATAGGGCTGGGCGCACCGGTAGCGGGATTGGTACCGAAGCTGCATGTTGAAAGTGAGGGGGTTAGAGAGATTTCCCTTAGTTTGACCCTGAAAGACTATGCTGTATTCAAAATCTGCTTGCCCCCAAATCTGGGCCTTGGGTCCGCCGGTTCTTCGACCAGGTCTAGTGATTATCAGCAATTGGTTTTTGTGGCAGAAGACAACAGCAAAAGGAGGGGTAGAGCGACTTGACCTGTAACGACCCCTGTGTGACCTTGGACCCCAAATTTGTGAAACACCCTTATGGCACTTGGGGTCAGCGGTTATTCTGACGAAGTCTGGTTCAGATCAAGCCAAACTGGTTAACATAGTGCCTTTTGAAAATTATGAGGGTTAGAGAGACTGCCCCTTTTGGCCCCTAAATGACTTTGGATTCAATCTATGAACACGCCATATGGCCGAGGATCTGGCAATCACGTGGGGACCAGAATGGACCATCGATAGACATGAGAACTGTGGGAGAAGAAGTTAGGGGAAGAAAAGTGTGTTAGGCGGACATGACCGCTATTGACCTACGTGACCCCCATGGTCAAACTGTGAAACCCTATATAACCTTGGGTCAGGGTTATTGGGCCAATTCGCGTTACAATATGACCAAGCATATGGCACTAGTAGCATTTTTTCTAAGCGAGGTCGGAGCGAGGTACAAACAAAGAAGAAGAAGAAAGAAATCGAGAGAGAGAGCAAGTAATATAATGCGGATGCACCGCATGATATAACCGAGACAACTCCGGGGACTATGCCCGTTACGTATGATGAAGTCATATTGACCTTTGCCCTTAACGATGGCTCTTAGGGCGGGGTTACTGTGGACACTTTTCACTTTTCATTGATGCCTACAAGCTGGCCATAGCTTATGGAGGTCAATCAAAGATTCTTTAGATTTGACCCCTAGATGGACCCAATTTTGCTTTGACCCCATATTGTGCACAGTAAGAAATAGAGCTTTCCCAGTGGTTCTGTGAACACATTTGACAAAATATCTACTTTGGTGCTGAGTTATCACGTTTTGTTTGCATATTAATTAGCTCATTTGCATATCCTCACGTGGACCCCTCGGGCCAATATTCTGTCACATGATTCGTCTCGATATTATCCGCAACTTTTGCACGGACATCACCTATCCAAGTGTTTATCGATTTTGAGAGATATAGCATTTTTGCAATTAATTAGACTTAATGCGCATTGTGAATGTTAAGTGAATTCCGATATTAAGTCTGTGTACAAGCTGTAACACGACCAAAGACGATGCTCATGCAGAATTTTCAGCAGGAGCGCACTGATCTGTAGAAGAAGTAGGCTTCAAAGATTTTAGTTTTGACCCTCTATTGAACCCTACGAGAGGTTCAAAGGTCAAACTATTACACCCATGATGTACCTTGGGTCAGTGGTTTCTTCTGACCGGGAGGGGGGGGGATTTGGGTCAACTATCGGCCCAGCCGTTGGCAGAAGAAGGCAGAAGAAGGCGAAAAAAATCGAGTCGGAAGAAGAGAAAAGAAGAAGAAGAAGAAGGAGAAGACTCTAAACAGCATAAGCATAATACTATGCCCGTTTCACGGCCAATAGAAGAACCGATCAAAAACAGAACAAGACGGCCTGAAGGCCCGTCTTGTAAAGAACGACATCAGAAACAGAAACAAGACGGCCAGAGAAGGCCGTTCTTGTAAGAAACACGCTAGTAAACAGAAACACAGCCGATTGAATCGGCTGTTGTAAGAAAGAAGAAATCGCACAAATACAGGGACCTAGCCGTGCTTCGCACACGACTAGGTAAAGAATAAAGAACGCATCAGGAGAAAAATGCAGAAACAGAACAAGATCGTGTACTGAGGCCGTCTTGTAACCTATAATGAAATAATCATCCGGACGCTGACGAGCCCCCTATACAAGCCTTTTACGTGTCGATTTCAGGCATTCCCCCCCCCGGACAGAAAAATGTAGGGGAGGGTGGGCTCATTGTGGACCAACGATTTTGTTTGTCGCGTGACATGTTTAACACTAAATTTTTTGCCAAGATTTTATGTATGCCTCTCTGAATATCAGTTGCGAATATTTTGGTGGAAAAAATTTATAATCGCCCATGGCGTTTTTTTATGATAATTAACATAGGTTAGTATTTGAGTGGCACTAAATTCAAAATTTTTTGCTGAATCCTGTTTTTTAATATTAAAAATGTTTTTTTAATTCATCTCATGTAAATGTAACTATGTTTTTTTGGTTTGGTTCTATAACATTAAATATATATTTCTCTCATTAGACATTTCAATATACTTAAAAGCAAATACTAGTGACCTCCATAGACCATGTAGAATATTGTGACTGTTGATCTCTAATTGTGGTGCGTAGTTCATTAAAGGATTGCATGCAAAAAATACGATCATGAAAAGTACCCAACCAATTGAAAACGATTACCCTAGGGTGAGCTCGAATGTTTTTAAAAACCCTTTATCTATTAAAATTATCAACCTTTAGATAACGCATACATACCTTCTTTATCATTAGGATGTGGCAAAGATGTTTGGAATCAGATTTAAATACAGAAACCTACTTTATTTTCCACCATTTAAACCTTTGCCTCGCACATACCAAGAAGACTGCCAAAAAATAAACCATTTTTTGATAATATAAGATGCTTAAGTGCCAAAACAATGGTGTGGTCAAGATTCCTCCCTCCAAAATCCACTCAATTACCTATTATTATTCTGACACAGGGCACACCCTATCACTAAAACAGGCAATGTGCCATTAACTTTTAAACCCACAAGAATTCCAGAAATTAATTCCACAGTGAAATGATAACATTACAGGCAGGATATGTTATTTAAATAACACAACTAATTGGTCAATGTAAAGTAATGTAAGCATGCACCAAGAAAGTACAGATTGGAGAATGGAAAATTGATGTGTACTTACTTGACGTGTAAGGTGTATGTTATTGGTTGATGGGGATAGGGTGACACATTGCTGATACTGACACACTGGGCACTGTTGTATGGTAACCATTCTGTTACAGACATTTGCATTGAACATTCATCATGAAGCTACATCTGAAGCAATATATGTAGTAAGCAGATATTGGTATGTAATTAATCAAATTTAATATAAATGCAAAAAATAAAAAAAACACAGCTAACCATAAATCCTGGTGCATTTTTTGGAAAAGTTTTTGTTCATAAACGGGTGTGGTTTTTACAAGTTTTCAACCTTTCAGAAGAATTTTTAAATTCTACTTTGAAGCGTGGTTCATAAATCTTTGGGGCATCATAAAGTCTCGTTTACCAAACCTTTTTGGACCCATAATGATAACCAAACTCCATGTAAATGTATGACTACTATACACTGGTCAAGAGAAATTTCCTCCTTTTTTAGGAGGAGGTAATTCCAATTATTATAGGCGTTCTGGTCCATTTCGATGTAGACCTTTCCTCCTTTTAACAGTTTGCCTCTTTCCTTCAATGAAATTCATTCTCAATGAATTTAGAGTGGGTTTAAAAATATTGAAATACACAAATTTGAGCAAATTGCTCGCTTTCAGAAAACAAGACCCGGGAACTCTTCATATTTTTTATAAATGTGGTGTAATCCACCCACCAATTGGGGTAAGCAAATCGATCTGCCTTGAAGTAACCTGGTGATATTTATCTCTTCACAGGCTGGCGGTTTCAAAGCCGGAGATTCATTGACAGAGAAGCTGCAAAAATAGGTTCTTTTGGGGGAAAACCAAATTGGCTCATATGGGGTTATTTGGTAACAAGGTCGCAATTTTTTTAAAAGAAATTGTGTTTTTTTTATGTGAGAATTTATAAACCTTTCTTAAAGAGAACGATCTTGGAGACTTTTCTTTCTTCACATTTTTTCCCAAAAAAGGAAAGGCAAAAAACACCGCAAGATAAAGAAAAAAAAAAAGGCGAAAAAGAAAATGTAACAGAGATGAAGGGAGGGGATGGGGCGATGGAATGGGTCAAAATCGAGGGTCGAGTTACAATTATTATAGATAAAATGGAGTTGTTGTGTAACAACACTGTTTACCATGGGTAACATTTTGGGTTTAAAACATCTCATTTGTTTTGCTTTTTCCTGGGTCATCCGATAAATTTGGGTATTTTATTTTGTTTTTGTTAATTAAATTAATGCACACGATGAAGCCCAACATAGACTCAAGGAGTTTGCTACCCTTTTTAAGCGACCTGTAATGTAATAAAAATGCGCAAAATCTACTTCATTTTATTTCATACTTAAAACTAGGTTACATTTCGTATAAAATAAATTCTTCTTTCTAGTGTACACCATCCACAGTATGTCGCCATCTTCTCCTCCATTGATGCCAATGCCATCATCACTCGTGTTGTGTATTGACCACGTGGAAACCTTTAGTTTTATAAGCTACATGTAGTTAAAAAACATGAACAAAGACTAGAATATATATAAAGCAAATACAAAATCAAATTCCTTAAACTATCAGTAAATATCCAGATCCTCACTGTGGTGTTTACCATTTCTTATATGTTCTATGTGCCTTATAGTAACTATATGGAGTAGCGCAGGATCTAAGTATCTAAACCCCCTTTTGTTACAATCATCGTTCGATACGTCCAATACAAAATTTTCATTTTTGTAACAACCTTGTATTTTAGGGGTACCTCAAAACTGAACCACTTGTTGATCGCCAGTTTTATCCGTTCTGGGTCCCGTTTTGGAACTATTTTTTATCTTCAGTGGACCCTGATACTGTAATATTCATTGTTCTACCCTTTTGAAATTGCAATAATACATGCAATGGATTCCGTATCATACAGCGCGTACTAAGTACACACTTGCGCGCCTCAATTTACATATAGAGACACGGCCCAAGCGTAAGCTAGTATCTTTGTACTCGCTTTAACTATCCGAAGATGCCAGTGCACGCTTGTGCACGCTGCACGCTGGTGCTACACTGCTACGCTATATAATCACGTGTTCAAAGGCAGAGGCAAATGTTGAGCTATAGGCCTATGAATCTAATTAGTGTCCATACCACATTTTTCGTATTGCATGAACAAACAGGTGCCTGAATGTGTGCGATTGGTGGGGGTTGCTTTAAACGAAGGGGTGATACAAGCATGTGATGAGTGTGTGGGAACAAGAAAGTCGAGAGGTAGGGAGATATGGGGTGGTGGAATGTAGAAGTGGAAGGAGGCGATAGTGATAAAGAAAGATTAATTAAAATATGAGGAAAAACGGTACACATGCTGATATAGGCGTGGTATTATTATTACAGTAAATAAAAATTTAAGAACTAATTTACCCTAGGCCTACAAGCACTGAATGCAGCATAATACAATGAAGAAAACACAGTATACAACGCAGCATATAGAACAAAAACAACAATGCAATTAAGGAGATAATGAGTCTTGATGCATCTTGAGACCGCGACGGAAATCGCTTCACGGATACCAACCGGGAGCTTGTGTCAAAGGTTAGGTCCCATGACTTGGAATGATTGGGCACCAGACTGACGTTTTGAGCGAGGGACCACAAGTTGTTGGTATTGTTATGGACGTAGTGTAGACGTCAAGGTCAGCAACAGAACTACCTTTCAAACACAAATTAAATGAGCCTGGTGCACAAGTGGATCTAAATTTTATATAAAAAACAGATTTAATGATCTTTAATCGGTTGGTTCAGAATTTGGTATGTCCAAAACAAAAAATTACAATAACAATTCACAGTGATTTATAAACTAAGATTCAAGTTCTCTAGTGTCTACAGTGCATGAATCCTCACAGCGAAGACTCCCAAATGACAGCATGCAAAGTCACACTTAAACTCCTCAGGTAATATAATCCATGGGAATCTCCGTCCTGAAGGTAATTTTGTTCAGCAGTTTCACAGACGAGGGTTTTTTCCTCGACACACTAAAAAATATTCTGCAATACAGTCCAGGTATTCTACCACCATCAGTTCTGTCGATCCAAAACAAAAGCTCTTTTGGCTTTAAAAGACGACAGCAAACAGTTTATTTAATTAGCTTTGAAGCTCCGGCGGTCTCCAAAGTATTATAAATCCTGGCACATGTAATCACAAAACCTACCATTATGTAGATTACAACTAGATAAACCAGACTGTATAGGCTCCTGCTTAAAACTGCTGGATCTGCTCTTTCAATCACAAGTAATTTAAATGCTCACAAGCTAGATTCCCTTTCTAACAATACATACATCATCATCATGCATAAACATAACTAGCACGTCAAATTAGATTCCACAAAATTAATCATCTGAATTGCATCATCATATTATACACTTCATGGGGGATCCCCAGATCATGTAATATGTTTTGATCTAAAAGGCAATAAACAAGTTGGACTCACGTTCTAAGTGTACATCTTGGGGAATTCCCATTACTTCTCTTTGCACAATCTATAGAATAAAAGTGCATTTTGTACAAATAAACACTAGGAATACCCTGCTTGCTTCTTTTATCAAGCAACCGATACTTTTCCCGTGAGCACCATCTTTCTCAATAAAAATTGAAAACAAATATTTTAATAACGAAAATCGGAGGAGAGGTTAGGTTATATAACAATTATCCATGGAGGAGCGGAGTCGACGTCGTGGTTCATCAACATTGCTTTGCAATGTAGGCTATTGATAATGCTAAAAGAAAGAAATCATTAAGGTAGATCGGGGCTTCACCCGTGCATATAACATAACGTTTGTAAACAATCCTTCTTTAACAGCGACGCAGTGTAATGTACACAGGAGGTAAGAAGAGCTGGAAGGGTAAGAAGAGGGTTGAAGAAGCGAGCAATGAAAGAGGTGGCGCGCGGCTATGAGGACGGAAGGCGGGGACGGGAAAGGGCTGCCCTGGAGTGCTGAGTGAGTTGAGAGAGAATCCAAAACAAGGTGGTAAATTGTGAAGCCAATGAAAAAGGATTTTTTTTGGAATATATGAAACGAGAGTCCAAGGGGGAAGATGTATGAGGGAAGTATGGACAAAGTTCAATTTCAGTGAGAGAGATCGAGGTAGAGTCGGATAGAGCATATAGAGAGAATTCATGAACATAAATTATATACAGCTAGCATTTATGACACGCCGTTCCCCAAAGGCTCAAGGCGCTTACATAAAAAGAAAGTGAGAAAAATGAGCAATAAATTTAAACTACTGAAAACAAATTAATTAGGAAACAAGTGTGTCTTAAGTGCCTTTTTAAAGGCGTTTACAGATACTGACTGACTAATGTGAACAGGAAGGTTGTTCCAATAACTTTGAAGCAAAAACAGTAAAACTTTTATCGCCAGAGCTTTTATCGAGTCCTTGGATAATCCAACCGTAGGCGTTCTTTTGACAACCCTAAGGTTTCTGTTTGCGAACATGTAACGGAAAACAGTTTAAAAAGATTACAGGAGCATGCCATCTTAAGAGACTCTTAAAAACATATAAAAAGACAATTAAAAGAAAATTCTCTGTTTCAAGGAAAGCCAATGAAGAGATTTAAGCAGTTGTTTTGGTCAATTTTACAGTAAAAAACAAGTCTTGCAGCCCAATTTTGTAGGCGCTGAAGACGAAGAGTATACGACTTTGGTGCGAAGAAAGTTAAACCCATTGCTATAATCGACGGCGAGGAGAAAGTATAAGAGAGCGTACAGCATGATGGGAAGGTTCTTTATCAATGTATCTGCGAATGCGCGAGATGTTCCGAAGATGGTAGGTGATTGTACGACTAACATTGTGATGTGTGATTCATGGTCATGTTTGAATCAAGTAGGCACCAAGATTGGCGTATGTTATGGTTTGAGATGGTTTAATGTGAGAGCTTCCAATAGCAGTGTTATATCAGAAGGAGCTTTTGGTAGGTAAGGAGATGCCAGCAACAAAAGATCAGTTTTAGATTCATTTCGAGTTTTAATTTTGTTGACATTCATCCATATTTTGATGTACTTTCATGCAGTTTTGAAGAACAGTCAGTGCATTTTCCAATTAGAGGATCTGTTGGTGTAAAGGGAAATAAAGTTGAGTATCATCTGTGTACACATGATAGCTGACACCAAGATGAGGGGAAGATCTCCACCCCTGGTAATGGTGGTGTAAAGACTGTAGCATACTAGGACCGACTAAAGAGCCCTGTGGCAAAACAAAATGGGCAGTAATTGGTTTCAGAAAGATAGCCTGCAGGTCCACACGGCTAGTCCAGCCTTGAAAAATAAAAGACTGGAACCAGTCCAAGCTTTGTGTTCCGAAAACACCAAGCGTTTGATAGCCGAGATACAAGAATTTTCATGCCAACGTATCAAAGACAGCTTGAACCTGAAGACCAATCATAACGACGCAGCACAGCCTTTCTTACCATCAATTGAAAAGAAGAATGTCATTTTTGACTTTAGAGGGCAGACTCAGTGCCTGTGAAGCAGCTCTATAAGCCAGATGATGGGGAGAATCTGCTAAATTATGATGATCCATGTGTTCTGTTAGTCTTAGCACATGAATATTTTTCAATCATTTCTGCCAAGAAGAAATGTGATATTTGACCACCAAGGTCTATGTTTTTTAACACATTTTGATATAACGTTCTTCTTCAATAGAGGTTTAGTAATTGCTGAGTGCGCACCAATTGGGAAATATACCAGATGAAGCGAAGAGTTAATAATGCGAGTTAAAAATGGCAGGAGTTTGAGATAATATTTTCCTTCAGGAACCAGTTGGAATAGGTGTAGTGTCTGCTAGATTTCACTGGGTGATTTAGAAATCAAATTAAGCACTTCATCCTCAGTTGTTGAGTCGGAGAATTGTAAAGTGAGCACGTAGATAGAAGCAATAGCAGTATCCCAAAAATTGGAGTTTGGCAGACAAATTCAGCATTCAAGGTCATCCCGTGATTTTAATATTTTGGTCAGGACAGCGTAATTAGCCAAATTTTGTTTTGATTAAGATCGCATTGCAAGATTCATATAGCGAGTGGCTAGTGAAACATTTTTGTCAAAAAGAATTACTAATTTCGATTAACATCTCTGGTATTACAAGTTGATAATTATCTCTTTGAAGTATGTTCTTTGGCCTTGATTGTTAGATCAAATTCACATGTGTTTTAGCAGTCAGGTAAAATTCACAATCATCGTCCGAACGAGATATTTAGCCATTTCCGTTATGCTGCGCCGCATGTTGACGGGCGAGAGGGATAGTATCGTTGTGGGTACACGGCATACAGAGATTTAACAAGGCGAGTCTGAGTTTTTGAAGGTGCCGATGAGTTTAGCAATTTTGCATGCCAGGCTGTACCATTCAAAACCATGGTAGTGCAATCAATCTACAGATGATGGCAGCTGATATGAAAATCAGTCAGCGAGTTACAAATTCTCATTGATCACATATTGCGATAGTTCCGACTGTTCGAGGTAATAGCATAGGCTTTGGTCTTGCAAATCAATGTAAAACATATGGAACTCGATGATCGGACAGTAGTTTGGTCCTCAGCCCTCAGTCTGGCAATCTTTCAAAAATCATGATGATCAGAGTGATTAAATACTAAATCTACTTGTGTGGCCATCTTTAAACATGTTGGATAAAACCAGCTGATCAGTGCATGGACAAAAAACGAACGACGTGACATTTTGATGGGTTTTTTATCCCAGTGAAAAACATTAAAATTCCCCAAGCAAAATTATTTACCCGGAAACAGAGATATTTCAGTGACAAAACTGTTCAAACCCCTAAGAAACATGAATTTGTAAGAATGATTTTCAGAAGATGGAGGTGGCCTCCTAGATACAATAACAAAATTAATGGAGTTTGCTTTTTTGGTACATGAGTAAATTCAACGAATCATAAATACTGTCCCTTGTTGACTAACATTTTCAAAGGTTGTCTTAAAATAGTAAAGCTACCCGCCACCTAGATTTACAGAATTACGAGGTATATTCAAGAAAGTGTACCCAGGTGGCGGGTGGCGTTAACATTCACCAATAACTACATCGTCACTTTCATTTAACCATGATTCTACAATTATCATAATATCTACATCGGAACATATATATAGTATGTGAGTTCAACCACTTTGTATTCTTGCTAGAACGAGCGTTCCTAAGCATACCTTTGGTTGACCACGGAGTGAGAGATTTCCAGTGGTCTACGTTGGTCCTTTTTGGTCGAGCCGGCGGATGATGGAACTTTATCTTGTAGGCCTTGTAGATGTTGTAAGTACAGGAATACAAGATTGTTCAATGTCCAGGGAAAAGGAATAGGGGCTGGGGAGTAGGAGTTTGTTGTGTCGGTTCCCTCATATGAGGAGAATGAGTGGGATAGAAGATGGAAGCTGATGTGGATAAGGGTCAGTTGAGTGGGTCAGCGGGAGAGGAAGAAAGTGGTTTGTGGATGTGAATGAAAACAATCAAGAAGGAAAAGAGGAAAGGCGGGATGGACCTTCGGAGGTGAGTGGTCGAGATGATTATTGCGAGTGGAGGAAGAGATAGGAATTGGTGTGTTGATGAGGAAGTGGTGTCAGGAGTAGTGTTAGATGGTAGGAGGGATTTTAAAGGGAAAGGGGATGAAATGAGTTGTGGAGCATATAGGGGTGTGAAGTGTTGGAGCATGAAATGAAATTGTGGGGAGAGGTTTTTTTAGAGAAATAGGATTCGGAAGTAGTGAAGTGGAGGAGATGTAATTTGGGTTTATGTCAGGGAAGGAGCGGAAACGATAGATGCACGTTGTTTAGTGTATATTTTGAGGAGTTTTTGCAATGACTGAATCTCGAGCTAAAGAGAAAAAGTTGTATATGGTTGTGTAGACTTGGAGGAAGGCCATTCTGATTTAGATTACCGAGAAAGGGTGAATGAGTGATGTGGGAATGAGGAAGAGAGGATACCAAAAGTAATGGTTAGAGCAGTGCATGGGTTTTGTATGAAAGAGCAAAGGACAAGAGTTAGAGTGGGATATGAGTTGTATGATGAGTTTGACGGTGAGGGGTGGGTGTGCATCAAGGTTCTGTACTGTCGCCCGTTTCTGATTTTGGCAATTTTGATTGATGTTCTGTAGTTAGGAGAGTGCAAAAGAGGGTGTGATGAGTGAGATGTTGTATGCGATGGACTTGTTTTAATGAGCGCGAGGACCAATCGGAGGGACTGAGGGGAAGTTGGGAAATGGCTTTGAGAATAAGGGTCTGAAGGTAAACCTGGGAAGACAGAAGTGTTGTGAGCGGGGTTGGAGAGGGAGATGGTAGTGAGTTAAGTAGACCCATGTGGCATGTGTGGAAGAGGGTAAAAGCAATTGTCAGTGTGGTGTGAGGAAATTCGGGACATGGATCCACGGAGAGATGCACAAGATTGAAGTAGCTGTGACGGTTTGGTTTTAATCCTTTCACATTGGGGAAATAACTCAAAGGTAGACTAGACTGTAATATTGTAATCCTTTATAGCTCGGACCATCAACCGTTCTCTACCACTCCCTCACTCGTAAATCTCAAGGTCCAGCGAGGTCGCAGTCCAGCTGGACGAGAGGGGGCGGGCTCTAAAAATTGTGATGACGTATCGGACCGCTCATCTCAACATCACCCACTAGCCTCCAAGCGAGACCCCACTCGAGCATGATTTTTAACTTTTCACGTGACTATAACTCTATTGAATGACCCTGCCTCTAAACTTTACATGCTAATTAATGACAAAATCTAAATTAATCAGTTTAAAAAAATCTGAATTCATAAGCCCTAACCATCGTCTGTGCCCACCACATTCACATGGAAAAATCTGGAAGGATGTGATATTTGACTAAATGTGAGACACAAGGCTTCCTCTACTGACAGTGCCTGATGTCGGATATAACAAACAATTTCTGGCCACAACCAGCAGAGAAAAGCCGCAATTATGTTGCATTCCCATGATTTCGGTTTGGGGGCCAATCCAAAAGGAGCGCTGGAAATCAGACGAATGCCAACATTAAATTCATTGACCAAAAAATGTTGCATTTCAAAAAACTTTGTACCAAATGACCAAGTGAATGAAAACAATTTCTGTGCAATTGCCAAAAGTTCCAAAACTTTATGAAAAATATAATTTTCTCGCAAAAATCAAAGCAAATTGTACGGGATTGTATAATTTTTCCTACAGGTTGCAAAAAACCTGTTTTAAAAAATTCAGAATCAAAACGTCTCTTATTTCCAATGCTCACACCTGTAGTATGCGCACTAACCACCTGGAAATTTCAAAACATTCATGCTGTATGTACTGTAAATAAAATGCGGTATTATGACTAGTATGCAGCTTGAAGACCCTGTTTACGCGTCAGACGGCGAGCATATCCGGCGGCGGGTAACATGAAAGGGGGGCAAGGGGACAATGTACCGGATTCGAGGGTATGCACACAATTTCACTGATGGGTGTGGGTAATCCCACTCTAAAAAATTCATGGACTCTCTAAAACGACCAACTCCTGTGAGGAAAATATTAAAATTGTTAATTGACCCAAAGTGAAGGATATATACCACCAGATTGAAAAAATGGCCAATCTTGAAAAGTTTAAAAATACAATCACTTGTACCACGTCCTACAGCGCTCTATTGCTTCAAGCTAGCCGAGGGGCAGGCTAACGATTCCTTTAAAAAGTGAACTCGAATTTTGGAAAAATGGATATTTTTGTTGGTCAATGTGGACGTGAAAAAAATCTCAGTCTAATCATGTACCTCTCTATCCAAACATTTCGGTGACATTACAAAAAGCGGACAACTGGTTGAGCAACCAAAGGTTCTCTCGTACAAATGACAAAACTTTACATGAAAGACCTATCCTTGCGGATTTACTAAATTTAGCAATCTAGTACAACGATCAAGACGAAGCATGTGGGCAGCAACATTTTACTTGACTCGTACAATGAGGGGTGCCTTATACTGATTACACGGAAAGGGGGATTACATTTTGCTCTGGATAAAAAATCCGTTATAAGGAACAATACACCCAATTGTGGTAACAAAAATACAGGACTACAGAACGAAATCCTTGAAATTTAAAAAAAATCTCAAACCAGTGCGCCGCTTCAGTCTCCAAACTATCAAATAGTCCACAAATTTTACTGGCTCTTATTCACAATTAAGCAGCACTCATCTTTTCGATGCTGCTTCTCAGTTCGTGGTGCTTTACTAACTATAGTACTACGTATGATTTTCAAAACATTTCAGGGCAAGACATCAATTCACCGGAAAATTGAACTTCTTAAGTACAACATCACTAAGTAAATGTTCGTTTTAGATTAAAACCACACATCAAATACAATTCCGTATTGCCCCTATAGTTCAGTTATGCCTGCCAGCATATCCAATACCAATTTGCAGTGCAGTGCAATGGAGCGAGAAAAAAGTTTCCGTGGCCGCATAAGAGATGTGAGTGCAGAACCACATCACACACCAAAAGGTTTCAAGAAAAGTTTGACTTTGTGTACAGGCAATGAAGAGTGCGTCAGTTCCCAGACACAAAAACGAAGGCTCGATTCGCGCCAATTACTTGTCGTTCCTGGAGCGGCATGGGAAAACGTAATTCACTGTTTCTGCATCAAATTGGAATTCGTAAATATGTGAGGGTGGGAAAAAAATTTTAACTTTCATGGACGATCGACAGGCCTAGTATCAACTCTGGAGCTGCGTTGTGTGAAAGTCGCTATCATCCACATTTATTAGGCCACAGGAAAACCCAACAAATTAATGCCGGTTGCACAAAACGTTCACTTCATGAGTCTCAAACATTGTTGTACCGGTGTCGTCAAGTCATGTAATCACACCAGTTTCCACTCTTCAGCGTACACACATGAAAATGTTGAAAGCACTCCCAAACTCTTCCATCACGCATCCAAAGTGGTTTCCTCCGCTTTTAAAATCACCAGGTATTCAGGGTATAATCATAATTAAGTTAGTTCAACTCCAATCCCTTTTATTCTCCATGATTCGAAATAACTGTCCATACAGGGTCATTCAGAATGCCTGCCCAGGCGGCCCGCCGCAATTAAACACTGCTCACCGGCGGACAAGTTCACGAAAAGTTTTTAAATCACGTCATTTTGTCCATCCACAGTTCACACTGAAAACAACAACATATTTTCAGGCTTGAATGGTACGGATCTTGCCGATTGTCGACCGATGTGACGGTTGGTTTATATCCTTTCACTTGGGGAAATAACTCAAAAGGTTTTGACTAGAGTAATATTGTAATTTTTATTAGATAGGACCATCAACCGTCTTCTCACTCATCAATCGTCAACTCCCAAACTCTAAAAGGGTCGAGTACCGCCTGGGAGAGAAGGGGGCGCTATACCACTTTTATGAGTGGCGCTCATCTCCAAAATAGTGACCCCAAGTTTGGCAAGAAATTTTATATGTAAGGAGATGCGAGAAGAGCTGGGGAGATGGTGGAACAGGAGAAAAAGTTGTGTGATGAGGTGGAATCGGTGAAGGAGTTCACGTACTTGAAGGAATGGGGGAGTGTTGCAAGGGAAAATTATCCTTTGAAGATGAAAGGTTGGTGTTTATAAGAGCTGCGTGAGATCAGTGATGCTGTATGGGAGTAGTGAGACTTGGTGAGTGTTTGATGAGCGAAAATGAGGAGGGGATTCTGAGGAGGATAGAGAGAGAGCAATGATTTGAGAGCGATGTGTGGGTGAAGTTGATGGATAGGATGAAGATGAGGACATTGATGAAGATGTTGGGTTTGTGTAAGAAGCGACTGGTTGGCGAAGGCTAATGGACTACTTTGGGTATGGGCTTTTGCCGTTGAGGGTGGGAGGTTGAGGATGAGAGGAAGGACGTCCAAAGAAGACTGGGAAGAAGCAAGTGGAGGAGCGTAGGAGGGTTGGGTTGATGCGGAGAATGCATTGAATCGGGCTTAGTGGAGGGAGGAGGGGATAAGGGTGGTTGACTGCAGGAGTGTGAAGGTGAATCCGCCACCTTGTTCACGGGGACCAAAACCGAATTAAAAACTTAGGCATTTACTACTATACTAAACAGGGGGATAACCAATACTATTATTCTAAAAATTGGAAACGTAGTCAAATTCATTGATCACTCGAATTTAAAGGGTGATTAGCAGCGATAATGCCTGAGAACAGGGGGAGGAGGAAATCGAAAAATGTAGAAATGCATTTTTTTAACTTATTATAAATTCAGGGAAAGTTTGTATAATTCCATTAAACTGCATTAATGTAGGGGAAAACAAAACCACACCACATAGTGAAAAAATGGAAGATTTGAAACAAATTTTAATAAAGTCCCCCGTAAATAGATATACAGCGATGGCGCCTCACAATCTACACTAAGCAGTTTGGTTGATGGTTTCACCAGTACAGAATAAAAAACAAATTAAATAATACTTGTGTTTCAGGTCAAACTGTAATGGCATGGCGCACAATCTATGCTTTAAAAATCTCGCGCTCATTCACAGAGAAAAGCTTTTTGATATCAAGTCGAATTTTGATACGCACGTATCTAATTATCAGACAGGAATCAGATAAAAATGTAATGCCGTCTTTAAAGGTGCACATCGAGGATTTTCAAAATAAACAGGTGTATCTAAAAAAATTGAAAAATCTGATTTGGCACTAGAGAAAGCTTTCCAATCAAAATATTCCCAATCTGAAAGGATTAAGCTTGACAGAAGGTTTCTGTTGGTACAAAAATTGTGAAAATTCTAATTTTTGTTTATGAGCAATACGAAATTCAGCCTATGTTGTACTTGAAATATAAGGAAATTCAAAATCACCCTTTTTTTATCTCTTTAAGACATTTCTGTGCCGAAATACAAGGTAAGAAATATAGTGTCTAATCGTAATTGAACGTACTATCTATGACACATATTTGGGTGCATCCAAAATTCTTGTTGCACCTTTAAACACGGATTTCACGCCTACCACTTGCAGGTATGTAGCACATCCATCGCCACATAACAAAAATATCAAAAGATGACGGTTGATGATTTTTTCGAGGTTTCGGATAAGCAAATCGCTGCTTGTCTTTAAGTATATGAAAGTTCACCCTTGAGGAGAATGCAATCACCCCTCACAATGCCATTCCTGAAAAAGTTTCGTGCCAATGTGTAATTCCTTTTAATTGAGAGCTTCTTATTTTTAGCGTTGTCCACAAGTCATGTACGGGCTTGTTCGGTGGTGTCACGATTTATTCACTGTGTAAGATGACTGGTGGCCGCGTGTATCTTTGATACGGACGCTCCTAACATGGACCATGTGGAGAGCTAAAAAACACGATTGTGTAAGCCAATTGTACCCTGTAAAATTGATTATTGATCGACCACAACATGGGGCTCATTTTCGCTCATAACTTTCTTTAGTCATAATATCTAACAGGGTAAATGGGGGAAAATAGTATAGCTTTGTTCACGCACCAAATTAGGGTGAAAATCTGGGGTTCTGGGGACGAAGGAATTAGCTATTAGGTAAAATATTTCAGTTTGGTCTTGGAAGAGAGCTGGAGGTGTAGTTATATATTGCGTATGCACGTCCTTGTAAAGTTGAATCTTGCAAGTTTGAATGGGCTCCTTCCAATGGCTGAAGAAAAATTCTTGAGCAACATAATGTTTAAAGCGACTTGTACTATTTCCTAATACAAAATTACAAAAAGACAAATCAGGATTGTGGCACTGTGAACGAATTTATTTCAAGCCATTTTTGCAGCTACTTTTACTAACTTTGGTTGGTTGTAGGCGTAACATGTTTTGGCGCGTGTCATCCACACTTGCCTCCCTTAGTACCTGACTGCTGGACTGGGGGCGATGCCAAGCTGAACCTATCATATTCTCTACCTTGGCGTTTTATCTACAATGTGAGTCTTGACAAGAAAATGATCAATACCAAATTACGGTATAGTAGTTCGAAGAAATGTGGGTTGCAAAGTGGAAGAAAAAGCCGGTCACCATTCCTCAATCTGTTCCGGGGTGAAAATTAAACCATAGGTCCGCCAGGAGCCAGAGTCCGAGCCCATAGACGCAACGCCCCGAATAAAAAGCGGTAACTAAGTTGCGTGAGATCAACTGAATCGAGTGCCCTATTCTATTCCGTTGTAGCCGGACTAGAGTACGTCGGACTATAATTACTTCTACACCGTGTTGTAGACATTGTTATAGTACGCCGGACGGCCATAGTCCAAATACAAAACATCCGGGAAAAAATCGTTGACTCGCAACATAAGGTTCACGCTTGATTCCGTTGGTATTATGGGGCATGGAATATGGGGCCTGGACTATGGTTCCGGGGACTATATCTACTTTAGGTTTGTAGGTTTTTAATATTATTGCGTTGCATTCAATATTCAATATCTCTAAATCTCTCCAAGCCAAAACGATGGTTGTTCAATTTTTTTAAATAAATGTACCTTGACACTGTTCTCCATCTGTAGTTCCTAACAAATGCAATGGTGTGATTCTGGCAGGTTTGTGGTAATGATGGATGACGGAGGGTATATGCCCATCAATAAACCGCGGTGAGATAGAGTTTAGAACTAGAGGGTTTGAATCATCTGCAAGGCCCAATTCTGTGCCATCCACTGCACTGTGCTACTGCAATGTCACGTCCGATAGCTGTGGGATTTGAAGGGTTTTAAACAATCAATGTAAAAGTTTCTAAAGATGAAACCGTACTTATGTTAATGAACATCGAAACTGCGTCCACACGTGTAAAGTATTACCGGTATTATTATTATATGTCCGATGGAAGTTTTAAAAAAATCGCCTAATTGTACTCTACTGTAATCGTCGAACACATTGCGGTCGGAAGAAGTCACTTATCCCGGACCTAAATTGGATGGTATTAGTGTCGGTTATAAATTTGCCGTGTGAACGACGAACGGGTTAACGGTATCGGACCTAACTAGGCTTAAATCCGATGCTTTATGCAGAAGAAGGAAGCAGGGTAAGTAAAGTAGAAAGTACGTGTGGGACAGTCTATCGGAAAACTAACGGTGGAATTTCGTCTTTTCTGTAGTAAAGCACGGAAAGCAGAGTGGCGTTACTCGGGGTGGACGACATGGAAGTGAACGACTCGGGCACCCTTGGAAAAAAAAATGTGAGAAAGGCAAGGAAGAGGGGGCCAAGGAAAGGGATGGAAAGAGTAAAAGAGAAGAGGATTTTGAGCGAGGGAGAAGCCGGGTTTTGATGTTATGATTTTACAGCATTTTGCAACTCCAAAAAGAAATGCGTCAGCGGCGAGCGAAGCGATACCAGGCCCGTTCGTAGCAGGAATTTATTTTGGGAGGGGGTGCGGATTTAGCAGAAGTGGACCGTTTTTGTCGAGAGAGAAAAAAATTTTTTCGGCTCGCTGTGCTCGCCTACTTTTTTGACCGTCGCATCCAAAATCATGAATGAGACATTATCGCTGTTAACGAAAACAGTATAAATATAATATCGCACAATGCGTATTGCAGTAATGTTGACCAGGTATTGACCATAGTATTCAGATAACCAACAACCCTTACAATACACACAAACATCTTTTAGCCAGGCGCCAAACTGCTTTTTTTGAGTTTGAGGGTGGGAGGTTTGAGGAGGAGAGACGTCCAAGAATACTTGAAGACAGTGGAGAGAGTAGGGAGGTTGGGTTGATGATGGATAATGCATTGAATCGGGAGAAGTGGAAGGGGGAGTAAGGGCTGTTGCTGTTGCGAAGTGTGAGGTGAATCCGGCCACCTTCGTTCACGGTGACAAAACCGAATTTAAAACTTTGGATTTATTTATTTAGTTTTTTTCTGTTTTTTAATATTTTATTTTAATACCCACTATTTATGTACATGAATCACTCCCGATTAAAAGGGATTAGCCGCGATAATGCCGAGAAATCGAAAAAGTAGAAATGCATTTCTTTAAACTTATAAATCAGGGATAAGTGTGATAATTCCCTATACTGCTTTAATGTAACAAAACACACCAAATAGTGAAAAAAATGGAAGTATTTGAACAAATTTTTCATACAGTCTCACGTAAATAGATATACAGCGATGGCGTCTCAAAATCTACACTAAGCAATTTGGTTGTGGTTTGGCACCAGTACAGAATAAACAAATTAATATCTTGTGTTTCATGTCAAACTGTACAGGTCATGGCGCAAAATATCAATGCTTAAAAATCTCGGCTATTCACAGAGAAAAGCTTTTTTGATCTCAAGTGGGAATTTTGATACGGCACGTATCTAAATTACCGAATCAGATAAAAATTACTGCCCTGTCTTTAAAGGTGCAACGGAGATTTTCAATACATGTCCTCTAAAAAAATTGAAAAATCTGATTTTGCACAGCGTAAGCTTTCCATCAAAAATATCCCCATCGGAAAGAGTAAAGCTTAAAAAAAGAAATGTTTCTTGGTACAAAAATTGTGAAATTTCCAATTTTGTATAGGATCAAATTAGAATTCAGCCTATGTTTTACATTGGAAATATAAGGAAATCAAAATCACACCCTTTTTCTCTCTTTACGACATTTCCCTGTGGGTGGCATATACCAGGTAAGAAATCTATTTAGTGTCTAATCTATTTGAATTACTATATGAAACAATATTGGGTGCCTTCAAAATCTCTTGTTTGCAACCTTTAATACACGGATTTCAAGCCTACACTTGGCAGGTTTATGTTAGTCACATCCATGCCAATAACAAAAATATCAAATATGATTTTGATTGATTTTTCGAGGGTTTTCGATCAGCAAATCGCTGCTTGTCCCTTTAGTATATGAATAGTTCCCTGAGAGAATGGCAATCACCCCTCAATGCCATCTAGACAAAGTTTCGTGCCAATGTTTCAATTCCTTTTAATGTGAGAGCTTCGTCTTCTAAGCGTGTCCACAAGTCATTTGGTAATAGCTTGTGGTTGGTGTCAAGATTTATTCAACTGTGTAAGCTGATACGGGGCAGCGTGTATCTTTGATACGGAAGCTCCTAACATGGCCCATGTGAGAGCTAAAAACACGATTTTGGAAGCACATTGTACCCTGTAAATGATATTGATCGACCAAAGGGGGCACATTTTCGCTCCATAACTTCTTTATCCTAATATCTACAGGGAAAGGAAAATAGGAGAGCTTCTTCCGGACACCAAAAAATTTCGGGGTAAAATCTGGGGGTCTGGGGACGAGGCTATAGCTATTAGGTAAAATTATTCACGTTTGTCTTGGGAGCTGGAGGTTTAGTTATATATCTGCGTATGCACGTCTTGTTAAATTGATCTTGCAAGTTTGAATGGGTCCCTTCCAATGTGCTGAAGGCAAAATCTTGAGCAACATAATGTAAAGCGACTGTAAATTTCATAATACAAAATACAAAACAGGGACAAAATCGGCTTGTGGAATGTGAAGAATTTCAAAGACATTTTGCAGTACTTTTACCACCTTTTGTGAGTTCGTAGCTTCAACATGTTCTGGGTGTCATCCACAAACTGTGCCCTCCCCCTTAGTACCTGACCTGTGGCTGGGTGCGCTGCCTAAGCTGAACCATCTCATATTCTCTACCTTTGGTTTATCTACAATGTGAGTCTGAAAGAAAAATAGATCAATTACCAAATTACGGTATTATAGTCGAAGAAATGTGGGGTGGCAAAGTGGAGAAGTCTGTCACAATTCCCTAAATCGTTTCCGGTGTGAAAATTAACCCACCCCCCCCCCCCTAGTCCGCAGGAGCCACAGTACGAGCTCCATAGACGACAACGGAATTAAAGCGTGTAAACTAATGTTGCGTGAAGAGTCAACTTGAATCGAGTGCCCTATTCTACCGTTGTAGCCGGGACTATGAGGACGTCGCGACTATAATTAACTTCTTACACGGTGTAGACATTGTTATAGTTTACGCCGGACGCATAGTCCAAAAAAACGGTAAAATAGTTGAACTCGCAACATAAGTTTCACGCGTTATTCCGTTGTCATTCTATGGGGCATGGGACTAGGGGGCATGACTATGGTTCCCGGGGGACTATATCTACTTTTAGGTTTGTAGGTTGTTAATATTAAGTGCGGTTGGCATTTCAATATCTTTTAAATATCTCCAATGACAAAGATGGTGTTCAATTTAAATACATTTACCTTGACAAGTTTTCCCTCTTAGTTCATTACAAATGCAATGGTGTGATTTCTGTGCGTTGTGGTAATGATGGATGATGGTAAGGTATCTGACCATTCAAGAAAGCGTAGAAACTGAGAGGGTTGGAATTCATCTGCAAGGGCCCCAATTACTGTGCATTACACTGCTGTGCTACTGCAATGTCACGTCCGATAGCCATGTGTGATTTTGAAGGGTAAAACAAATCACTGTAAAAGTTCTAAAGATGACGTACTTATTTTAATGAACATAAAACTTGGCGTCCACACGTTAATGATTACCGGTATTAACTTGTCCGATGGAATTTTTAAAAAAATCCAGCCTAAGTGTACTCTATTGTAATCGTCTTCACATGCGGTCGGACATAAGTCACGTATACCGGACCTAAATGATCGGTTTTAGTGTTCGGTTATAAATTTGCAGTGTGACGCGCATCGGGTTTAACACTATCGGACCTAACTAGGGCTTAAATCCGACGATTTACTGCCGAAGAAGAGCAGGGTAAGTAAAGTAGTAAAGTACGTGTGGACATCTTATCGGAACTAACGAGTGTAATTTTCGTCTTTTCTTAAGTAAAGCACGGAAAGCAGGGGCGTTACTCGGGGTGGGCGAAGTGAACGACTCGGCACCCTTGGAAAAAAATGGGAGAAAGGCAAAGAGGAAGGGGGCAGGAAAAGTGATGAAAGAGTAAAGAGAAAGGGAGCGAGGTAGAACCGGGTTTTGATGTTATGATTTACAGCATGCAACTCAAAGAAATGAGTCAGCCTGCGAGCGAAGTGGGGGACGAGTACCCGGCCCGTAGCCAGGATTTATTTTGGGGAGGGGTGCGGATTTAGCAGAAGTGGACCTTTTTTGTCGGAACATTTTTTTCGGCTCGCTGCGCTTGCCTCCCATTTTTTTGACCGTCGCATCCAAAATCTGAAATGAGCATTAATCGGACGTTAACAACAGTATAATATAATAATATCAGCAATGCGTAATTCAGTATGTTGACCAGTGTTGACAATGTATTCGCTAACCACAACCCTTACCATAACATCTTTTAGACAGGCGCCAAACTTCATCACGACAAAGCGGACCTTCATCATGAGAAAAGCGGACCTTTGTCATTTTTGTGGGAAGGGGTGCAGCGCACATAAGCACCCCCCCGGCTTACGGCCCTGCGAGTATCTTAAACGTTTCCCAAATCCTACATAGTTGTTTCCAAAATCCTGGATACGCCACTCATTCGGGGGCAATTAATAACTTGCGTCCACTGCAGGGAGAACCTTCAGGTCCTTGCCCACAACTTGACTATTTACGCGGTTACGCCCTGAATGGAAAGCCAGCTCAGCAGTCACCATGTTTCGAAGTACAACCACTCAGGCTTCTTTTTACCTCGTCCTCTTCGATCAAGGTTAAGCCTGATCGTTTTAGGCTTAGCATCAAGGTGAAGATTGATTTTATTATTTTGTTGTTGTTGAAATCACTTTAAGGATTATCCCTATATCTCAAGTTTACTTGGACCATGGTTAAACAAGGTTACAAGGGTTGAGACCTTTGGATCATGCCATTTTGTAACCGGGTGTTAAAAACAACATCACAGACGGACTTTTTTCACTCTATAATTTGGTCTTAGTTTTTTTTAATTTCAAACTTTCTAAGGTTGTGTTTAATATTATAGCTTGAACATAATTCTAAGGAACCCCCCCCAAAAAAAGTAAAAAATTATTTCTACAGAAATATTTCTGTCACACGGTTGTAGCATTTTTAATAGGCAAAATTGTTCATATCTGATGACAAAAAAGAATGTACAAATTGGTTTTATTCCTTAGCAGGTCAGAAATTAGAAAAAAACACGCTGAGCTATCTCACTTTATATTGAAACCTGCCCTACGTGTGAATGAAAGTTTAAACTAAATCATTAAACATATCTTCACCAAAATTGAATTGAAAATCATGACGGACGAACACTTTTTCATCACTTACCGACATTGCCTTACTTTTGTATTGGTTTTGTCCACAAATGAATTGATTTGCTTTAATCAACATTTAATGGTCATTGTGATAGTTTTTTCAATGGTGTTTAGTTATTGTTCATGATAAAACCATTTCGATAAGTAACGATGTTTCCACATGTTTCTTCAATTTAATCATTATTCTATTCTAACCTTCTTTGGGTGAAATTTATAACCCTGATGCCAGTTGCCATGGACCACTTCCGGAAAGCTAGTACCGGTAATAGCTTGTCGGACTTAAAGTTATGTCGGATCTAATCGCTAATACCGTTAAATTCGCGCAACACTACCAATTTTTAGTTTTTCCCACCCCCGATACTAATACCGACAGAATTGTAGATCCAGCAGTGCGGGCCACACCGGCCACTTTAAGTCCGACGTTATACCGACCAGAGTTAGAAACCGGTAATAAGTGACTTAAGTCCGACCGGGTGGACACGACTATATATGTTATACACACTAACCTGGCTGCCGTAAGGATCAAAAATTCTTGGATGGACTACTTTTTCGCATGGCATCTGGAAAGTGCTTTAAGGAGGATTGCCCATTTAAGTATATAAAGTTTTCATTGAATAGAAATGGCCTTCACCCCAAAACCCCATCTGTAAAGTTCGCGCCGATATTCATCCTTTTGATGTAACAGCTTGACACGTGATTTTGTGAGCCCCATAGATTACTGTGTAAAACTAATCTTGTCGACAAAATGGGGTACACTTTCGCCATAACTCCCAACCAAACATCATTTAGCCCTAAACTTTCACAGGTAAATGAGAAAATAGTAGCTTTTCTTCTGATACCAAAATTTCGACCACTTCCGGTTAAACTCTGGGGTTCTGGGGACGATGCTATTAGCGATCTGGCCATGGACCATTAAAAGTCGAAATGCACTATTATATTAGAAAGTGATGAAATTCATGATTGCCATGGTAGACTTGAATGTTTTCTCAAACTAAGCGCCATTTGGACAGTGAATTTGTGAAATTTTACTCCGCGGTCATCATTTTCACATCGATTTGCAATTACTAGCTTTGTCGGACTATAGAGAATCTTGGGTTGCCGGTCTGACCTCGGCAGTTGGTGATTTGAACTAAAAATTTTTCCGGTCATCAATGTTCAAAATTTGGTATTTGGTGATTTCAGCTGTACTTTGGGGGATGTTGTTGTAGTTCCTCTTTGAGAGTTTTTAAATGTGAAAGAACATGCTCAAAGTTGCCATTTTTGCCCATATACCTACTGTGGTATAATGGCGCACAACACTAAATCCTCCAGTTTTGGGGAATGGTAGGTCTTTTCCGGTAAAATAACACAAACATGTGTGAGATATTTTGCAGTCTTTTTGGGACCGGTTTCCAGTGAGGGTGGTATCTTATAATAAAAGTGAAAGAATATACCTTGATCATCGCTGAGATTATCCAAATTTTGAAATTCCGATTCTGTGTATAAAGTAGGCCCCTCGACTTCCGGCCCTGGACGAAAGCGGCTATGAGGCGTGCCCGTCGGCTCAAAATAGTGTGGCGCTGTTCATATGCCGCTTTATCTTAAAATCTTACTAGAATTGTATCAAATTGCTAATTCTTGAAAGTTTTTAGTTGTGTTCTATAGGGAAATGGATATCACAACATCAAAATATTGGCACGCGGGGTGCAAATCAGAGGTCCCGATGTGGTATTTTACGTGTTATTTTAATTGAGCGTTTATTTAGTGGTGTGCGCCCTTTGAAGCGCTATTCGGGACTGTTCATTTTCACTATTATATTGCGATTTCGAGCCTGTGAAAAGACCTCCGAGTCTTTCAATTTGTGAGATTTTAAATTAGACAGCTATAATTGATCAAATCGCATAACCAAATCAATTTTTTTAACGATTTAACAACGGAAATCGCTTGAAGACAAAGTGCTCATGAAATAGTCGATTATGCCGTGTTTTCGCTATGGACTGCATTTGGCTCCAAATCCTGGTTGAGTATGTATGGGTTGACACCCTCGCGAAATCAAACTGGTAAATGAATTCAATATAATGGCTGGTGTATGTTTTATGACTAAAATACAATTGATAGCTAATTATCTAGTCAAGTTCGCATTGTTTCTCGTTTTAAGGGACGCGGGATGTCAAAACCGCATTTCCCTTCCATTTTTTGACCAAAAAGCGTGCTTCGAGTTTAACATTGTCATTCAATACTCCACACTAACCCTAGAGGTTTTATAAAAAAAATAACATGGTAGGTTTTATCTACTTTATATAAAATATGTTAAGAAGAAAAAGTAGAAAAAGTACAGCTAAGATGCGAAAATTACTATTTTCCACCCCTACCCCCTTATTATTTGCACGCAACCCTGTCATACATTCGCTATAGTGACAGCCGATCGGCGAGGGGGGGTGTCCCGTTAAATAAGCAATATCCATTACTATGTGATTGTTTTTTTTTCCAGTATGATTTACTTACTTAAGACAATTCAAAGGTGTTTTGATCTCACAACTCATACTTGGTCCCACAAAAACGTGTTTTAACAGTTGATTTCTTTGAGAACGCGGTAAATAGTGCCAAAATCGCACGAAATGGATATTTTAGAATATATCAATTAACTTGGGGAGCCATAACTCCGTTTAAATTGTCGTGGGGAAGCACAAATTACACTTTTTCTTAAAAATTCCATATTTGTAAAAAAATTACGAAAAAATCAAAAACAATGTTTTCACGTGTGTTCAAAGTGCTCACGCATAAATCACTCACGTTTTTGGGGAATGGTGGTAGTCCGTAAAATAACAAAAACATGTGTGGGATATTTGCAGTCTTTTTGGGCCGGGTTCCATTTGGTGGTATATTATAATAAAAGTGAAGAGTATAGTCCGCGTGATCATCGCTGAGATTATCACAAAAAAAAAATTTTTGAAATTCGATTCTGTGGAGAAAGTAGGCCCTCGACTTCCGCCCTGGTCGAAGCGGCTATGAGTCGTGCACGTCTGCCAAAAGAGTGGTGTCGCGTTCATATGCCCTTTTCCTTAAAATCGTACTAGATTGTATCAAAAATTGCTAATTCTTTGAAAGTTTTATTGGTTCTATAGGGAAATGTATCAAACATTCAAAATATTGGGTCACGCGGTGTCAAATAGAGGGCGCGGATTGTGGGACTTTGTACGTGTATTTCAATGGAGTCGTTTATTTAGTGGTTTGCCGCCCATGCAAGTGATTTAGTTGGTGGTAATATAGAGCAGCCCGTGATCATAGTCGGTCGCATTGTTTCTGATTTTTTGACCTTTCAACTCAGTCCTTTAATTGAATCGATATGTCAGTAAGGTGTTGCACTGAAAAAATGTGATTTTTTATCATTTTAATCGTACATGCATGTGCATTGGGACCTATTCTTAAGGTAGTGAACTCATGTAGTAAGATTTTGCATGGCATTTGGTATGTTTCCACCCCATCCCCGACGAATTTCGGCCGCCTCAACGGACATAAATGTGTGGACTGTGATGGCAGATACTAAATTCATCCCGAATAGATGCCATAGGAATGGCCCCGTGTATTTTTAGAGTTATATTTACTGAAAGTGGAAGCTAAGTGGGAGTATGCCTACCTTAAGACTAGAAAATCCTATCTGTCACGACCAAAATACGAATCACATAAAACTAGTAAAAGATAGCTTTCTTTACTTGTCCAGACCGTGTTTGGGAATGGGGGGGGGGGTACTCATATTGTGGAGGCCGATGCACATGTATTGCTTGTTAGGACCGCCGGTCCTTTAAGCATCATTGTCACCCCAACATGTCATATTTTTTGACAATTTTTCCACTGTCACCCAGACCGCTATTTTTGGGGGCAATGTTCCCACAAAGACACCTCCTTTTTTAAAAGAAAATTTGGCCAAAATCTCCCAATGACCCCGTGTTTTGAAACATTTAAGCATTGTGCCCTAAATAACACCTTTATTTATGGGCAATTATGGGCTGTCTCTCACCTAAAGACCCCATATTTTGCATGTCTTACACCCGATGCCCTTGGGTTTGAATGTGCCTTCATTTCACTGAGCCCCCCCCGGGTTTAATTGCTGACTCGCTGCTAGCTGGGTACACCCTGGTTCTCACTGCCTGCCTGTCAAATCATGTTTTCTTCCAAAAACAGACCTTGAGCCCCGGTAATCTAGATCGAGATTAGCTTTTGGTGCGTTATATTCTTTTTTTAAATTGAGGGCTCCCTTCATCAGTATATCCTATAAGTCTATGTAGTTAATGACAAAAGGACCGTTGGACTGTTTTTCCTGAAAATTTTTATCATACTTTTTACATTTAATGCACTTCTACTGAGTACCAAAAAAACTCATGTTTGATTCCCTTTCGACTTTGCACAGATATCATGGTAGCCGTATTTCCTGTTATACCACACAACAGGAATTTGGAGGGGCTTAAGCAAGTAGCCAACCTGTCATCATAATTGAGTTTTTAAAGGTATTTATTGAATGAAATGCGATGCAAAGAGGTCAATTCTAGATTCATGACATTTTTTTAACTCATTTCAGAGGCCATTGTGTAATATATTATACACCACTAACCGGGCTGCCGTAAAGATCAACAATCTTGGATGGACTACTTTCTTGCATGCAATCTGGAAAAGTTCTTTAAAAATGTCTGAACATTTGGCCCCCCAAAAACCTAGTTTATATAAGAAGTGGATGAATTTCATGATTGACATGAGACTGTATTTTTTCTCAAACTAGTGGCATTTGGACAGTAAGTTTGAGGCAATTTACTCCACGTCATCAATTTCACATCGATTTTCATTACTAGCTCTGCGACTTAGAGAATCTTGGGTTGCCGGTCTGACCTCGGGCAAGTTTGGTGATTCGTAACTAAAAATTTTTTCGGTCATCATATGTTCAAATTTGGTTATTGGTTGATTTCACTTGTACTTTGGGGTGATGTTGTTGTATTTCCCTGTGAGAGTTTTAAAGTGAAAGAAACATGCCTCCAAAGTTGCCATTTTTCCCATAGACTACTGTGTATAAGTGAGTTAGTGGTGTGTAACCTATAATCACTTTCCTTGACATGCTCCACATCTTTGGCTCTACAATGCATAGTGTGATTTCCACTGAATGCGGTAACGATGGATAATGGTAAGGTATTTGACCATTCAAATAGCAGGAATAGCCTGAGGATTGCAATTCATTGCAAGTGCGCCATCGATAGTACACACTGCTGTGCTTAATGCAAATTCACGCCCGATACCATGTTTAATATGTTGGATGATATTTAAGTAATAAATTATCGTGAGCGAGAATCAGATTAGGTATTAAAAATATCAAGGCTTATTAAAATAGAGGTTATTAATTTCCATTATTCAATTGTTAATATTCAGTATTTTTTACCTTGAGCACATACGATTTCGGGATGATTTTCCTATTATCGTAGGTTGCCACTCTTAGACTCTGAGAGAACGACGTTAAAAACTTTCGCAAAAAACAGTGGGCAGTACAAACCAAAGAAATACACTATGGGAATCGGTGTTTCTACACCATCTGACAATTTATGGGGGTGATTATGAAATCATAATCGCATTAAGGACACCTGCCATGATCGTAAAACATATCTTGGAATCCAAAGAAAGTAGTAACGAGGACAAAACATAAAAAGTCTCTCAGCTAAATGCCACAGTGTATGGTTGTTACTGTGTGTGTGTGGCCCAAGCATGACTGTATTCAAAATAAAGGTGACAAAAAAATGAAAGTGTATTTTTCCACTTTTGTAATTTGATATTGTGGATGTTTATTTTATCATAAGAATGGGTAATTGAGCATTTTGCTGAAAAAATATTAATTTTGGTTGAGTGGTTTTCAAGATAGGATCCAATGAGTTAGCAAAACTGTCCTGGTATTTCAGATTGTTGAATGTACACATCAATTGTTTGGCACCCGGGTTTTCAAAATCTGAAATCATGCAGGCAGGTGTGCTAAATACCGTTTTCTGTCTTGTGTTCAGGGGCGGGCTGTTCAAATCTAAAATCAGATTGTAGCGTGCAGTTGTGCTTAAAACCAGATATCTTTCTTGAACGAGAACTTTAAACAATTCTCATAGTAATTGGCACCTCCAATTTAAGCACAACAAGATTAGATTTACTACAACTGGTAGTCTATGTAGCTGTGTCGGCAAGGCCCACCACAGATTCCCTGGAGTGAGGCGTACCAAATAGCCGGCGATCTGTCACATGAGACAACTGTTTGAAGCAGAGGGAACTTTGGAAAATGTCAAACAAGGACGAAGCGGACGGCCTAGAGCGTCAGCAGGTGCGGATCCAGGGGGCGGAGGGTGGCGCCCCTCCCCGGTGTTTTTAGAGGGTAATAAAAGGCAAAAAGAAAGGAAAAAAATAGGATGGTAGAGTGAAAAAATGGCGAGAGAAGGGGGAGGAAGAGAGAGAGAGAGAATATCAATAGAAGGAATTAAAGGGACAGCCCATGCGAGCAATGGCAAACAAGCTGCGAATAATTACGTCAATCAGTGGTGCAGGATACCGGAAAAATACCGTATATGGTGATACATGTGTGGTCCCCCTCCCAGCCGAAAGAATCACTGCGGACAATGACACCAATTTACTACGTGGAAAAACACGCTATTTTCTAAAATTTTAAATGGGCGACACATTGTGATTCCTGGAACGTCGCGCAGGGGAGTAGCTGGGGGGGGGCAAGGGGGCGCTGAAATGACGTTTGGGGGAAAAAATTGACAAAAAGGAAAAATTGTTGTTGTGATTGTTGTCACCGACAGTAGGCCTATAGTTCATGTGGATTCAAGATAAAGAGATCGCTGAGAGCTCTCCGAGGCAATCAAAACACGCTAAAACTCGGACTGCGGGTCTTCGTCCCCTGGACCCTGCAGCGGCAGTATAGATCATCTGCTTTATGATAGGCCCTAATGCGATAACTTAAGCTCTCTCCGAAGGCAGTTCACTGTCTTTTTACATCATTGTTGCTTTTTATCTCATTAACTTTAATCATTCCCCGTCAGAGGACTATCTATGCAAGTCTGGTACACGTGCCCTTATTAAGGCAGGCATCACCGGTGTCAATTTCAGATGGCATCTCAGTGCTCCATCGAACGTTAGGTCTCACTTGGGCAAAGATAAACATCAACGAACACCTCTCACATACGCATAAAGTCATTGCGATTCTCCTCCAGAGACACACGCTACTGAGCGTCCATTCTGAACATTTGCGTCTCCACCCTAGCTGGCACACACCGATAGCGCTACCCACGGAATTGCCACCTTTGCTAGTAATTTAGCCCAATGGAAACAAATTGGCAATCCTCACCTGCAGAATCCACCCTGGAAGGCAACGACCCAAATTGCAAGTTTTCATGTCAACATGTCTATAACCCCCTAACCATCGGCTTTCAAGCAGACTCTCTCCAACTATTGTGCACTTGCATTTCACGTGGTTGACTTTAACATTCATAGGCATACCCTGAGTTACAGGAATACGACCTGATGGAGCTACCCTAGAGGGATGGGATTCAAAATCCGGCGTACAACTTTTTGCACGCCCCCAAGCAACCAGGCAGTTTCTACTCTGGAAGGAGATTAACGTCTACAAATCCTGACCTCGCTTTTGCAAACTGGCCCCATCTCCATATCCCCGACTGTTCTGACCGCTTTCCGATTCCCACACAGACCATCACTGATCTCTCAGGAGAGCTTGCCTAAGCCTGTACCACGAAGTCAGTGAAAGTGGACTCGCCAGGCAGACTGGTACCAGTTCAAGAACCTGTTGGATTCAGAAGTTGCCCAACCTCCCACACCTACCTCCTCCAACCGGGAAATTCTTACACAGCACTGTGTAAACTCTTTTTCAATAGCAAAGAAGACATCCCACGTGCTGCCGTCGCAGTTTATAACTCCCATCCTGGTATTGAGGAATGTAATACTCTTTACAAAGATTTCCTGAATTCTGAACCCCGGGAAAGAGCATCCTCCAAGGCTTAATATCTGACAAACTGCTTGACAGGAAACGCGTGAGCTCTGGGTGAGACGGTCCAGGGAATCACTTCACTCACTCCAGCAAGGCCTTGAGACTTAATCGCCTCACCGGGCAGAATGTCCAAACTCATCGAAATGTCCAGTGACTGCCAACTCAATTGCTGAGCAACTCCTCGCAAAGGGTCGTTTTCCAGAACATTGATAAGGATCACACCGCCTCTATCAAAAAGAGATCACCAAACTTCGTCGAGCCCCCGACGTGGACGGATCACTTTCACCATCCTTCTCACTAGATGGGCTTACTTCTGCTATCAGCCAACTACAGAGTGGAAAGGCCCAGGGCCTGAGAACATACCAGCAGATGTTCCTGATGATGGCGGCTCACGATGTCTAGATTGGTTCCAGGAGTTCTACACACGTTTCCTTACCAACCAGTCTTTACCCAATATCTGGAGGAGAGCTACTATCAACGCACGCCCCAAACCAAAACAAGCTGTCGGGACAAAACCTAAGAAAACCGCCAAATATCCTACTGTTTGTTCCTTCAAAATCCTTGAGAGGATGATCCTGGCGCGGCTGGAGGGCCCGTCGTCGAACCCCATCTGCCTGACGGACAAGCAGAATTTCGCCGTGGGGGAGCACTGGCCACTGTACTGGCTCCTATGCTGTCCAACTTGTATATCAGCGATCACCTCAAATAAACATCTAGACAATATGGCTACGCCGACGATCTTGCCCTTCCCCACTCAGGACAGCGCTGGGACAGAAGTAGAAAGCACCACTTAACTGCAGATATGGGCCTTACTTGCAGCATATCTCAAGACCTGGAGACTGAAGTGAGCGAAGCCAAGACCCCGTTACTGCCTTCAACCTAAACACACAAAGGGAGACTCATCCGCCAGCTTCAAATCAACCTCCACGGAGCGCCTCTGCCCATACAATCCACACACAAACCTACCTGGGAGTGGAAGCTTGAACCGGCAGCTACCTACAGGCAGCACCTCGAGTCAGTATGCGCCAAGGTATCATCGAGGAATAACCGCCTGTGTCGACTTTGATGGATCTTAATGGGGTGCCAGCCCAACGGACTCTGCGCACACCTGCATGGCTCTGGTCTACAGCAATGACCGAATATGCCGCACCAGCATGGGGCAACAGCTCTCACACAAAGGAAGCTGGACACAGGCTGGGACAGCAGTACTCAACGGAGACCATGAGAACCATACTGGCTGCCTTCCGTCCTACTCATTGATTTATACCCAGGGATTGCAAGCATTTACACCTTGCAGTACTCCGGAGAAGACAACCCACACGCACAAAACTAGGGATCAAGGCCTGCAGGATAAGAACATGGTGTCACCATTTATAAATTAAATTCAGTGTCTACTTTAATAAGGAAAGTGTCGATATTCAACAGACCGAAGCGGACCCATCTTCGGATCCAGTTTTCTTGACACTTTCTTGCCCTGACTTTCTGCCATTACGCCACTAACGCGATAATAACAATTTTTAAACATTTCAAAGTGTTAATTTGAGTAACTTTACAGGGCTTTACAGGTAAAGAAGGTGTTCCGAATGATTAAGGAATTAATACAATTAACTTGTTTTTAAATTATTAACAATTTCCGTGTCAATTACTCAATTTTAGCACCGTATTGAACGCGTTACAAAAAGTTTACAACATAATAGTTTACCATATTAATAGCGTGTGTATGTGTTTTTTAAACACCTCCAAGTAGGATACTTTGTGTACGTTAAAAAGTGTTAAAAAACACACTATCCGTTAATTTTTACAACGAATTAAAAACGACAAAAATTAAATACTGTTTGCAAGGGACCCAAACATGCCAAAAAGGTATAGGACGAAAAAGTAGCAATTTCGAATTCCCAGGGGGGGCACTCAACTTTTTTTCTTGGTAGGGATGTGCGGCCCCGATCTCCGAACTTGGGGGCTGGGAACACGGATTTGTCTCCGAAAGGAGGGGCTTGGTAACTGAAAATTTGAGAATTTGCAGGATTGGGAGCTGAAAATTTGGCTAAAATTCAGCGTCTGAGGCAAATTTTTCTGAAAAGTGGACCTTAAGAACTGAATTATTGTTGAACTGGCGGTCTTGGGAACGGCTCGAGAGACGGCGAAAATGGGGTCGAAGGGCCGCACATACCCGTACACTTTCCATTGTCAGTGCCCCCCCCCCCGTGGTTCGAATCCATAGCAAAGATATCGGTCCAAAAGCGCCGCCAGTGCGCGTCGCTGCAGAACAAATTTTCTTATATTATATGCTTCCAAATTTTACGGTAAGCGAATAAAACATCAAGAAAATGTGAATATTTAAATGAAAATAAAAAAGGAAAAAAAAAAAAAAAAATAAAAAAAAAAAAGTAAAAAAAAAAAAAAAAAAAAAAAAAAAAAAAAAAAAAAAAAAAAAAAAAAACCCCCCCTTTTGAGGTTGAAATGTTCCACCATGCCTAAGAAAAACGAAAAACGATGCTCGTGGACAAGTGTGGTTTGCTGCTCGTGTTCAGTGGAACCGATTTCTGGAACCACTCAACCAAAATGAACAAAAACAAATCAGGTAAGATGCTCATTACCCAGTCTTTATTGATAAAATTTAAAATCCCAGATATCAAATTACGAAAGTGGAAAAATATCACTTTCATTTGGGTAAAATGTTTTTATTGGGTCACCGGTGTACAAAAAGCTTTTGTAGTTCAAAGATTGCATTTCTGACGGGTAAAAATGTGAACATCCAGAGATATGATACTGTCGATATTCGTGAATTAAGTTAGAATATACTGTTAGGGTACCAAAAATGTGCGTGAATTTTGCAAATATGTAAATAATAACTATACAAAAATGAAGGTTCATAGTGCAGGCTTCTAAAATCAGAACAGAACAAGGGTTTTAAATTCTATCTGCACTCCACCAGGTAAAATTCTTCCCAAAAGTTTTCAGAACACTAACTGGTTCCTTCATCAGGGGATGTTGCACTGTGCGGCTGACTGAGACTGCAGTGTTCTAGTGCTACCTCAGTTCCGTGTATAGTTTTCTATGGAAGTTTCCCTAGACAGTCTCAGTTCTCACTTCCATTTTGGCTACATGGTCAGCGTTCAGAGGACGGTTTGTTTTATTGGTCACAAATTTACCGCAAGCCAAAGCATACTGACCAATATCTTAACGTAGAACCAATCACATCATCCTCTCGAACATAAGTGTGGACGCAGAAGTTGCTCCAGCGTGCGGACTTTGCCAGTAAGGAACGACATCCAGTGTGTCACGATACGCTTATCGCACAACGATTGCACGATAGCGTTTCGTATCGTGACCTAACCCCTCTTCCACTAGCAGCTATTTGGGATACAGTGCGCATTAAATGATTCCACCGTTCCTTATAAGAGACGGAGTTTTGGAGCACCTCGTGCGCATGGGACTAATTTAAGGATCCCGTGCGCAGAAGAGTTCACACCACTAAATAGATTGGTCTGGGCACCTCTGGCCGAAAAGGTGTTTGGGAAAAGCCTAAAAAAAGTGACGTTATTCACATTGAAAAAAAATAGTAGAAACTGGAACTTCCTGGGCCATATTTTGTGTTTAGATTAGAAATGATTTTAAAGGTAAAAATCAGCAAAATATCAAGACAAAAAAAGGTGTGTGAGGAGGACGACTGAGTAATTACAGTACTAATTTTACAACCATCCCATAGGAATTATTTTGATAGAAGCCACAGTCAGAGGGATCGGAACTCAACGTGTCTTCACGCTTCAGTTATTCGAAAAATCCGTGCGTCAAACTTATTATGATTCTTCTTGTGATGGGATGCAGAGGTCTAGCAGGAAAGGTGAATGCTTACTTAAAGCAACTGAGTCGCTTCGTTAATGAGAAATTTACGTTTTAATGAGGGCCATTTGTACATTAAAACCCAATGCAATTATTTGGGTGGTGTCTGAAACCTATAGGCGATGTGTGTAGGAGACTAGCAAAAAAAGTCTGTGACACATGACTCTGTACATGAAATTGGTCTTCATTGAGTTCAAAGGACTGTACTAGTTACAGCCACTACTAGGTAGGCCGTGGAGCTACGGGGGGGGGGGGGGGGGTGGGGTGGGTAAGCATGAAAATAGAAGAGTTCGACAGAAAAGGTAAGTCAATAGAGCTGTGAAATACGTGAACACTTGGCTGGCTGAGTCATTCAGATTGCGAAGTGGTGGCGAGATACTATACGACTAAGGTGCAAAATTCAGGAGTCTGGCTTGCTGCCAGTGTTATATTACCGTAGCCGATTTTGGAAGTATCCTCACCATATGGATAAAGCATACAGCAGCCTTTGCGACAGGGTGTGTGTGTAAACAGATGAATGGCTGCTCTTTCCAAATTGTGGGGCTATTTGAGTCATGTTATCAGCTGTAAACTGACTTTTGGCTTGACATCCATGTACAAAGATGTCCCGAGTAAACACCCAACTCTATAGCACCTCCGAGTAAAACCCCCCCACTTCATATCCCAAGGGCCAGGTGCTATGACGAGCAAAGAGAAGTTAATTTTATTTTTGATTACCTAATAAGCAAAGGAAAATAACGGCGATGTTGTTGTTTCTCCTATGCTGGCTGTTAAGTGAGCTCCATGAAATCTCCAGTAGATAGGTAGATAGCTGAATATGCATGTTTTAGGACAACATTAATTTCTTGCCTCAGTTCATTAAAATAATGAAATATTCTCATGAATGATAAAATTTTGTAAAGTTGGTTGAAATCGACATGAAGTGCATGACTTTACAAATCTGAGGGTTTGTAGATTTCACACCAATAAATAGATTGGTCTGGCACCCTCTGGCCGAAAAGTGTTTGGAAAAAGAAAAAAAGTCGGTGGTGAAGGTCAGTATCTCAGCAATCCAGTCAACAGGGAACCACTTCACGAAGGGCAACACAATTGGGTTTAGGCGCATGCGCAATATCAATAAAATGCCTAAAGGACAGAGTGTGACTCTCCATCAGCTGGAAAAACTCCCTGCGGGTCCGATTTTACACCCGGGACGTTAAACCAAAAAATGAGAATAAAATCATTACTTCTGAAGTTCAGAAGTTGACGTTGTGGCTATTATTTTAAAGAAATACTCATTAATTACCTGGATTACTCCAGAAACAAACGTTAAGGTGGATACAGTTAACTGAAAACTGCTTCACTAGACCCAGTTCTCGGTCTCAGACTGGGATCATGCCCATACACTTCTGCATGGAAATAATCAGGTTTGGAATTCATCCCTAATTAATGTACTATAGTCATTAGGAAACATACATCGACTGAAAAAAAAAATCAAGAACATGAGAACAATGCATTCAAAGGCTCAAAAATGCCACATCAAAATATGACCGGATTTTGCAAATTTTACTAAGCGTCCAATTTGCACAGGGAGAGAAATCCACTGTATGTTGCTATCAAAAACACAAAATTAAGTTTAAAGTACCATTAGGCACGAGAAACACTCCCCCATACACTGCTGAATAGAATGTTTTATTCAATTTGAAATACAACAGTATAATATTAATAGCTAAAAATTTATCATTTCCTCACCAAATATCCATAGCGTTTACAGAACCATGAACATTTCTTTGTTGCTGAATACCCGGTTCAAGTGGACATTCTTAACAGCTGTGAAAATGTTTAAGCGCAAATTTCATTGGCTGATTCCCCGGGTTCAATTCGAGTAGTTGACAACAGGTAGTACGCGCTGCGTATTGAAGTTATTTAGAGTGTTAAAGCGCTCGAGTCATACCGATTTTGCACTTTCGCGCCTGCCGAACGAATGCCAATGTTGCGTCTTTTTGCGTATGATCGTTGCGTCAAACGGGTTGTTCGATGTTGTCACTGGGTGGTGGCGTCCTTTTGTTGTATTTAAGCGTACGGTAAAGTACAGAAAAAAATTGGGTTTTGGCTCAAAGATTTGACCTTACATGAATAAAGCGTGTAAGAATGAGAATAAGGTTAGAATTGGGGAACCGGTACTCTCTTTACGACGAATTGAACCCGGCGACACATTATTTTTGCGGGTGGAAGAACTCGGCCTAGCCCTCGTCCTTCCACTTAAAATAATGGTACGCCTTGGGTTCAATTCGTCGTATAAAGATAAGAGCGACCGGGTCCAAAACCATACCTTTATCGCTTCAATTGAACCCAGGTAGTGTACGCGCTGAGTATGATGTTATTTTTAGGTGAAGCGCTTTTTCAGACAGCGTTTTGCTACGCTCGGCCGTGCGCCTGCAAATGTGCGTCTCGTTTACGTATGAAGGTTGCGTTCAACGGGTTGGTTCGATTGTTGTCAATGGGTGGTGGCAGTCCTTTCTTGTTGAAAGTATCCCAAAATGGGTTATAGGTTGACCATAAATGATAAAGTGTTTAATGGCGACACGATTATTTTTGCATGGAAGAACTCGGCCTCCGGCCTTGTTCTTCCACTTGACATATGGTATTGCCTTGGTTTCAATTTGTTGTAAAGAGAGTAGTGGCTCCAAAATCATACCGTTATTATCTAACACCCCCAACACCCACTTAGTCACCCACATTCCTTCTATATCCAAACTCAAAATTGTAATCTGATGTTTCGGTGATTTGATTCCATGTCAGGAGAGCCCCAAGGCCAAGGCAATTATCTTGTTTTGACCCATGGATGTCAGAGTTGACCAACATTAATACCATCGCCACATGCGCTTTCTTCCGTTATAACGGCTTTTTATTCCCGTCAGGAGTTAGGTGGTCAATGATGGTCACAGGGACCAAACATGACATTCTGAAAATACATGAAAATCGGACATGAAATGATAGGGTCACGCACCTTTCTTAATCTTAGCTTGTGTTTTGACTGAAGCTATGATGCATGACTGCCTATCCATTGCTTGCAATGCATATGAATGCATTAAGTCACAGTAGTTCAGTCCGAGGTTGCGGTGACAAGACTATTCAACGTTGGGTGGGGCGGTTATATCTGGATGTGTCCCAGTCCCTGCTGTAAGCATGACTTGACTGGCCTATCTTTTATCAACCTGACATTGTTTACTGGCCCTCAAGTCATGCAAATATGGAACTCGGGACCGAGGTAGAAAAAGAACAATTTGCTCAACTAAGGCTTCTCTAAATTTAAGGCCATGTTAGAAAAAGTTTACTTACTTTGGGGCTTTAAGACATCGGTAGACAACCCTTTAAATGTTTTGGGTAGTTTTCAGGAGAAGTTATAAACTTAAAAAGAGGCAAATTGAGGCACTTTTCCGAGGACGATAATTTCACTTACAGACTAAGTCCAAAACGGATACCAAGTGGCATTGTCATGATACAGTGAAAAGGTCATGACATGTGCGCCCAATTTTGTAAACATCAAAAAGCAACGATTATACTTCCAGTCGCAGCGAGCGATTCTGCTCATGAGCATGCCGTAACAGTTGATTTGGGTCAAAGTCCGGTATGGCGCATACAAGTTCGCTCGCTTTGGACTGGACATGTTATAAGCTTCAGGCTAGAGAAATAACCATACAGTTTTGTAATGATAGCGCCGCACGGACGCCGGTCTAATTCTGCAGTATGACGTATGTATATAGCGTGAATAACACTACGCCACGTACGACGCGATCATGAGCTACTCATTTATTAGAGTATGCGTATAGTCTATTGTCCGTCGGCCTTAGGGTCCTGCTTCAATTGACCTTACGCGGTCTGGTAAGTATTCCCACGGTAGTCTGACGTCTGTGCCACAGACTGCAAATGATATTATCTAAATTAGTACTGCGCGAGAGAAAACGTTATCAGTCCGTCCATCACGCATGGATGCTAATGAAAACTAAATCTCAAATATCTCCGGAGGAAAAACGAAGGGGTTCTATGGATTTTTTTTTGCATCATGGCCCGGGTGCATGGCTTGATGGGGTCTATTACTATGTTGAAATATGTATGGTAAGGGGTTGAACATATAGAACCTAGCGAGAGAAAATTGAAGTTTGTTTGGTACTTCGGTGCTTGCAGAGATGGAAAAGGTGAACACGCAATCGCTAAGGGCCACATCTTACTTTTTCCCACAATGCCTTTCGAGATTTTTCCAGTCTTGAGGAATTTTCCAAACGCTAGTTTTTTTCAATTTTAGAAGCAGGATTACGTATTTACCGGCCTGCCGTAGTATAAACTTAAACTGAACCTCAGACTGCTGACTACCGGAAGCTGTGTATAGTAGCAAAAATACAATCCAAGTAATTTTGGATTGAAAAACTGGCCTTGTAAAAGTAAATGCTTTTTTTAAAATAACATCAAGAATCAGAACAACACCAATTAAGTGCACTATTGTAGGAGTTTTCAAGATCATGTAAGCTAAATTTTTTGGTTGGATGAAGGTCGGTAAAAGTCCACAATCACTCACTGTGTATTGGAGTGCTCGTACCAATGATACATATATTTGGTTATTTTCACGCTTGGTCACGAATAGGAGTTTTCGGAACGACTAGAGGTCCAGTCCAATTTTAAAGTCAGCCATATAATGTGTATGTAAAGACCTCTAGTTTTACATATCGGAACTGGCCTGTGTCCAGGACCAGCTTTCGTGTACCGAAACTTAACAACTGTTAATTCGCAGTTTGTATGGCGTTTGCCTGATGCTGTTTAGCCTGGTTTAACATAACAACAGTGAAGCGCATAAACCAAATGCTATATTATGAAAATTCAAAACACATCATACAAAAGCTTGAGCACTTGCCTTTCACAACAATACCAGTCTAGCCTTGATATGTGGCCCGGTGATGAGATTCCTGCAATAGCATGCCCAACAAGGGCCCACATCATCACAACAGCACATTCACACGTGCAATGACATGCAGTCATGCATTGCATGGTTCTGCAAGCACTCCCGGGCAACACATAATAACAATGCACCCCTCCACAGCAATCCTCTCCTGTCCAGTTGCTCCGGCTTTTTAAGATTTTATGATCTTTTTAGTGGCTTTATTTACGATGATGAAATATGAATGCGAATGTAACAACATCACCGCCTCGGCCGGCTCGGACTCGGTGATGGGCAAAAATTTTGGCGATGGGTGCGAGCTAATAACTTTTCCATTCTCTGTAACCAAACAATCCACCACGCTACTATTAATCTCTTCTCACGCAAATCAACTTCTTGTTGGTTCCTGTGAATGTAGAGGAAGGCAACGGGAAATTTGAAACTGTTTTAAACTAAAAATCCCCAAAATATTCAAAATGTTCAAATTGCTTTTTTCTCAAAATTTCTTCAGCCAACATTGTTTGTTGGATGAGAAAGTTTCTTAAAATAGCGTTTTCAGCTATATGCCAAAACTTGTAGAGGTCTGTTTGGTAGATTAAATGTAGATGGGTTTGAGCCAAGTTGAGACAGTCGATTTACGGATAATGTCCGCCATTGGTCTAACGTATATTTCGAAACCTCTAAATCCCAACTCCAGTAACGAATTTTTAATGACCTTCGCCGCCGAAAAAAGTGACGTCTAAGTTCAAATTGAAAAATAGTAAAACTGGAAACTGTCCTGGGCCCATATTTTGGTGTGTAGAAATTTTTTTAAATGTAAAAATCAGCAAAATATCAAGACAAAAAGTGTTGAGCTTACACTGAGTAAGTCCAGTACTACTTTACACCATCCCATAGTAATATTTTGACTATAAGCCACAGTTCCGAGGGGATCGGAACTCATCGTTGTCTTCATGCTTCAAGTAGTTCGAAAACTCCGGCTCCGTTGTCAACTTATGGATTTTTCTTGCGGAATGGGATGCAGAGGTCTATCAGTCAAGGTACTGCATAATTAAAGCACTGAGTCGCTTCGTTAATGAGAAATTTACGCGTTTTAATTAGGTCCATTTTGGTACATAAACCATGGCAATTTATTTGGTGGTGTGAACGCACGAAATGATCCCCGTGTGTCCTTATTAGAGGAGTTTTTGGCGAACCCCGTTCGCGATTATTCCACTAGCTGAGGACTATTATGAGATTCCGTGCGCACTTATATCCACTGACGTACTAAATTGTGGAGGGTTCGCAGAATAGCTCACCATCGATAATGTACCTATATGGACCTTTTCAACATCGCAGAAATGGATAATTGATAAAATTGGCTGTAATGAGCATTTTAAAAAACTTATGAAAGTAATATCATCATATCACATTCTAGTTGGTATACCATGCATTATACCTGACACAACACTATTTTGTAATTTGACACGTTTTCTGCATTTTTTAGCAAAATAAACTTTTTTTTAAAAAAATTGTGCATTTAGAAAGTTAAATAAGGTTTTTAAATTGACAAAAATGCGAAAGACTCTTACGATCGGGGAAATTTGTGTTATTTTGTATGTAAAGGCAATCTAAACAAAACATTGAAAAAACTCTACACGAACATAATATGGTGATTAATGACAAAAGCAATCCATCTTTGGGGTGAAAAATTGTACTTTCTGTGACAACCAAAGCATACAATGTCCGTCAGTGATGAAAGTGTCCATCAGTGATGGTTTTCCATTTCAATTTTGGTGAAGGTATATTAAATTGACAAAGTTTTCATTCACACATAGTGAAGGTCAGGATACAGGGAGATGGCTCAAGCATGGTTTTTTAAATTCTGCCCTTTAAGGAATAAAAATTTTTAATTTTTTTTCATCGCTGACGGATATTTGCTTCAAAATCCTAACCAACCGTGTGACAAGAATTATTCTGTAGAAATAGTTTCTATTAATTTTTTGGGTTTTCGTTAAAATAATGTTCAAGCTATAGTCTAGTCTGATTTGCATGTTTTGTCATGAACCCCCAGGGACGCCCGCCCGAAAGCACCCCCAAGATACACCGCTGTAATTCCCGATGCTCGTTCTTACTGCCACTTATTTTCCGATATAAATACCGACCAATTAAGGTCCGGTAATAAGTGACTAATGTCATACGTATGATACGATACATTGGGCGTGCTGGGGGATTAGGCGGATATTTTAAATGCACGGATGTAAGCCTGATCAAAAAATACCGAGTAATAACTTTGAGCTCTTTAGCTTGCACTACTAGTTGCATCAGTGTTTAATCTTATTCTCCATTGTGGTTAAGTGCGTATATCCTACGAATCACTCTAGAACCTCTTACAAACCGGGGATGATTCGTAAGCTTAAACATCAATTGAACTCAATACGCAAGAGATGTACAAGACACTACTTCATGTTATTATTGGGCAAGCCAAATGATCAATAATTCGAAAGACTAAGTTTTTGTATATATCGAACTATGAATTTGAACTGCTGAATTTAGTCTCGTGATAAAAACCATGTTTATCAGCGAAAAACACTAAGTTCACTTGAAAATTAATTTATTATTCAAAAATAATTGTTTTTAATGTTTATCAACGGAAAATCTATGATAAATGACTGGAAAACCAAACCAAAACTTGTTCAAAATCGAAAACTCAGTTTATCGATTGATAAACTGATTTATAACATTGAAAACCGAAGTTTCAAATTTGGGGATTGAAATCATGTTTATATCACTAAAACACATTTTCTTCAAAACAATCAAATGTGATAAAATCAGATGATCTACTTAAGTAGGAAGAACCTCTATAGAAACGTATAGTTTTCGAAAAACATATAGGTCTTCAGTCGAAAACTCAGAGTTGCGTTTTTTCGAAAGAGAAAGTTTATCAATTTTATAAAACTGAGTTTAGTTAAGATTAATCTATCCCGGCTGTTGAAAATTCAGGTTCTCGAAAATCTTCATCAAAAAAAAAAAACAAAACACAGTTTCCAAGTTAAAAACGCAGTTTATCAAGTTGTAAATGGTTTTTCATTTTAAATATAAAAAAAAAACGGAAGTTTTTTTTAACTTAAAAATTTAGTTATAAATTAAAAAGAAAAAACTGTCATATTGGAAAAAACTTGTTAGGCCTAATATTGAAAAAAACCCAGCATTTTGTGAGTTGGATAATTAAAATTTCCAGTGACATTTTTGGATTTGAAATATGAACGTTTTAAGTTTAAAAACAAACAAACAAACAGATATAAAAAAAATATTTAGTGGAAGTGAAACCTTTGAACAATTTACAGATTTTGTAAAAGTTTATTTAATGCTCATTTTCAATCTTAGCAAATATAAATTCACAAAAAGAAATATTAGTCAACAAAAACTCAAAAGTCATGTAGAACCCTATATATCCATAACGTCATGGACCTGTGGGCAGCATGAATAAAAGCGTAGTAAAAATTAATAATGGCTTTGTGGATATTTACACCGGTAATATTTATTGTTCCATATTTATTTCATTATGTTTCCCTTTTTCTTCGAAGTCCTGGTGTTTCAAAATGGACGATCCCTGTAAACATCTGGATGTTGTTGTAGCGTGGTACAAAAACTCATCGATAATAAATTTTGCTGCAAATTTTTAGCGATGGCATAAATTACGACCCACTACTTTACCGACCAAAAGCGAATCCCAATAGGCAGTACAAACCGACGGGCATCAGAGTACGTAAAGTGTATGCGGATATTTGACTGAGCTGCGTGCATTTTGTTATATGGCGTTTGGCATGAGTAGCTCAGCCGCAATAGCCGATAAACAAAAATATGGGATCCCGATAAACGCTCCAACAGGTCATCATCTTCACACAACTGTTGGGCGCAGCGCTTAAGCGTATTTCGTCTTTGCGTTATTAACGTTGTCGTGGCAGCCTTGTGATGTACTCGATCGTATAAGGACGTGGCCAGAAAATTGTATTTTGTTTCGACGTTCCGATGTTTATTTGAAAAGGTCGTCTATTTTCTAACATAATGCACTCAGTTACGTCAATTACTCTTTACGTAACTTCGCGCACCTTCTGGCTACATCATTTTACACATGGTTGTAATGCAATGAAGTGCAAAATTCCGTACATTGACAATCATCAATAGTCTAAATTAGGCGACGGCGGCCAAGAAATCTAAAATTTGGACTTCGCCATTGGTGTAACACGTAAACGTGAAATCTTGACGGAAAATTATGTATTTTTATATGTTAGCTAGCAATATTTTCTTATTCCAGAAACGCTGGAGTGAAGGAATACCGCCACTGTACAGGTTATTCTTAATAACATGTATTGTATTGGCAAATGTGATATTAAACTTTATTAAGTATCTACGAATGTCTTGAAGTTGATTTTCAGTGGCAACTGTGTTGATATTTCGGGTAGCCGGAAATGGACCAACGGTTTTTCAAGTCTCGGACAATTGGTCCATAACTCATGAACCAGAACCCCAAATTAAACCAACCAAAAATCGCATGAAAGCTGGAAACATTCCTTCTAGTTGAGGTGGACTTAAGTTTTGCAAAAGTAATCTATGATGTTATGTATAGCAATTGTCCACTGGTTATCAAACTGTACTAGCAAACTTTCATTGTTGTTGTTATTGTTGATTTTTCTGTCAGAAAGTGTCCCATGCTATGATGTGCCATGAATTCTCGCTGGATCGCCTCCCCAGCGGTTTTGAATTCAAAAGAAACCAAACAATACCTTACAAAATGATACCAACCAAGTGAATATCTGAAAGATATTTTTTTTCAAATATTTTGATCTTTCAAACTAGGATAAACAAAGGATAGACAAAGCATTTTTATAAATATCTAGTGATGTACTACTAACCCGGGGGGCACTTGTATTCGAAGTGGGATATGATGCGTGAACATGGACGTTCAAAATGCACCCTAAACACGTATTTTCACCGAATAAAAAACAAGCTAAAACATACCCTAAAAACAAGTATTTTACTGTTTATGATACCCTCAACAAGTACACAGTGCATTGAATCGTAAATATAGCCTTTATTATCTTGCTTTGCTTTACTTTCCAAGTTCCGATTACATATTTTGGATGATTTTGATCCCGGCTTAATTCAGATATAACATGACAATTTCAGGGTTAAGAAAAAAACATACCTTTTTTCCATATTTTGCTGTTTTTGACACCCTAAACGATGTACGCGCGTACACGCCTGTAAGAAAAAAGACACCCTTTTTACGCGTTTTCTTGTTCACGCATCATATCCACCTTTGAATACAAGTGGCCCCCCCGGGACTACTAAACAAGTAGTACATCTAGTGATGTACTGCAAGGTCTACCAACATCACTTGAGAATGCTGCAGACAAAGTCGGCCTACATCTAAATGCCAAGAAGACGGAATATATGACCGTCACGAGGGACGATAATCATCCAATGCCTATCTGCACTACAGACAGTTGCCCAACTCAAAGAGGTCAGGGACTTCAAGTGCCTGTGGTCCTATGTCGCCGACAGCAAGAAAGACTTCCTGTCACGCAAAGGACAAGCTTGGAATGCCTGCCATAAACTACAACACTTATGGCAATCTGGTATCTCCAATTCAACCAAGCTGAAGTTCTAAGAGCTTGTAGGAGTATCCTGTTAAATGGATCTGAGACCTGGACAATGAAGAAGCACAGAAAACAGCTACAGGACCAGTAGACTATTAGACCAGTTATCACTTATTTTCGGTGGGAACACTTATATTCAAAGGCGGATATGATGCGTGAACATGGATTTACAAAATGCACCATTAACAAGATTCCACCGACTAAAACATACCTTAAACAAGTTTTTGTCTGCAGTAAGCAATGCATTGTGTCATACTTTATATGTTTTGCTGTTTTTGACACCCTAAGCATGTACTCGACTACATCTCCTTTTAAAAAAATATCCTTTCACGCTTTTTTTTGTTCGCCATTTATATCCACGGTGATACCAAATTCCCCATCCCCGCGGTAACTATTATCTGCACGAAGCCGTCTATCACAAAATCATTCAACATTTAGACCTAAAAAAACTAAAATAAAATAAAAAAATAAAGTATCAAGAGTCAAGAAAAATCAACAATGGGGAAAATGTAAAAAATGGTGTTTATGGGCTCATAAAGTTTAACCGTCCAAAACTGTTACGGTCTTGTGAAATACTTTCAAAGTGCTTCGATTTTTTTTTGAAAGCATCTTCAGAAATTGATTATTGGAACAAGATTATTGCTTGGATAACATATGAATACGTTATAATTTTCCGGTCACGGTATTGTGATTGCGTGTTACAGCAATGACGAAAATATCCAATTTAGGATTCTGGATCGCCGTCATCCTGGCTTCACATGAAAGAAAAGTAGACCCCAAAGGCAATGTCTTGAATCGGGCCAATGTTTACACAATATAAAGACAGCAAATTGAAACGTAACTTACTCAATTTTTCCAAGGCAATGCAATTCCCCTGCAAATATTCCAATTCATAATCCCCAGCTTGTTGCAAACATCCATGGATACCATCAATGAACTTTTCTTCATGTCTCTCTAAATTGAGACAAGAGAGCTGATGTGGTCCTAGGTTTTCTTTGCACCTGTCCTTGACCTTTGGCAAACAACCCATATAAGACATCATCTCCTGCATTGATGCCTAGAGATACAGCTAGATCAGCCCCAGCTGACCAACCAACCGGGCAGCTTTTACGAGGCTGTACTCGTCCCTATGTGTAGAACCTTGACATCTAGAGTTATCTCAGCAAACTGTTAAAATCATTATTTGCATCATTTTGACAAACTCTGTTGAGTTTAGAAACATAGTGTTTCCCAATTTCCAGAAACAGTGATCCTGTCCTTTGTGTGTTACAAAGTTATGGGGTAGTGTGGTTGAGTTCCTTGGCTGTTCTTGTACAACACTTAACATAATGAATGAGAAAAAGGTGCATTTGGAATCGCGTTCTGTCCAATTGTAATATTGCCTTTCTCTCTCTGGGTTGAAATAAGTCATTGGTCAATAGAAACTGCAAATGTTCTTCTTGTCACAGGATACCTTGACTTCCTACCTATCCTCAGCATATTTAGCAGCTACATATAACGTATTTTTGCAACCAACATTGTTCGTAAGGATCCAGGTGCAATAAACAGCTTATGGTTGATAATATCCCTGGTGCAACAACTGTGTGTCATCATCCCTTACAGGTACTGCTATGTTATCCAATGCTCTTGTCTGACAGGTCCCTTTTCTAAAATGATCACTTTCAGCATTGCTTTCACTTCCACATTTACCAACCAACCCTCGGCCATAATCAATAGCAAAATATTTGTTATAATTTTAATGGACGTCATCTTCTCACCACTCTACCTGCTGTATTAACTGTCCTCTTTCTCTTAACAAAATCTGCTGGGTCAGTCTGTAGAGTGTTCTCCTTCCTCCACTAATATATGTATATACACCATGCATTGGGATTGCACGCCTTCTGAATTCTTATTTGGTTCTTAAAAGTTTTAATAGATCATAGTCTGCAATTCTAGGCATATGACAAATATGCCTTTAGTATGTAATAATATCATTAAGAACTATACCTGTACTAATTCTATTGTTTCCCATTCTTGTGTGTAAAAAGTAGTCTTTCTTCACTTCATCGGTCTTTTCTTCTTTAACAAACCCACCATGAATCTCCCAAAATCAAACAAAATAAAGATTTGGGTATTAATTACACATGCAATTAGTAAAGTAATATGAGCAAAATTTCTATTTTCTTCCGCAGAACATTGATGTATCGTATTCGTCATAATAGGCAACCGTTATCAAGTTCATTCCCGGCCCTGGGGGTCCCGGGATTAGCGGGGACTTAGCCGGAAGACATTTCGCTGTCGTGACACCCCGCCTTTGTACCCGCTAAGTAGCACGAAACCCGGGTAGCCGGGCTTAATTTTGGTACATCCACCGCTATGTCCCGGCCCCTATAAGCCGGGACGTAGGTGTGTGTGGTGTGACCATCCCCGTATATTCTCGGCCAAAAAAAAAAAAAAAACCCCGGGGCGGGAGACTGCTTTTAAAACTATGTACAATCCCGGCTCGGGTCCACGGCTGTGCGGACAACAGTCTTTGTTTAGCGATTTATTAAAATCATAACATTTTGGATCGCCGAGTGTCAGAACCGAGCCGGAATTTCACCATATCGGAAGTTATGTTTGAGAAACCAAAACCTCGTTTAGTTGGTTTGTTAAAAAAAAAAATTATCAACGGCGATATAGAAATGATCGTTGAATAATCTAGCGCAGTTAGTAAGGAATACTAAAACCCAGATCAGATCTGCCAACGGTAAAACTTTACAGCAAACAAAAGATCATCATGGTGATGGTCGTTTTGTCGGCCTCTCTGTGATAGTGACTTGAATATATGCCCATGACGTACTCTGTCCGGGGTTATCAATATATTGCGACCCTGCCAAGGGGCAGGCACTCAGGCATCTTTGTTTGGAAATGCATGAGGGAGTGCATATATGCGCAGCTAAACAAAGCGAAACACGTGCATTGTCCTAAAAACACAGATATTTGCAGTCTGCAATCACCAATTTTTCGGCTCCATTGTAAACTGCTAATGACTACTTCCCCAGTTTTGCGGGAGAGGACGCGTCGGTTGCATCTTTCCAATAGATTGTATACTTTTTAGATTTATTGAGCAAGCGCAATTTCCCCTGTCTCTAAAATGTTAGACCCCACGGCCGGGGACCTCAGCCGGTGCTTGCCGGGGAAATTGAGCTGACATTATAAACGCAGGAGCCTGGACAGTTTCTGTACTCTTGCTGAACGGCCGCGGACGGGTTTCAAAAAAACAGGGGGGGGGGGGGCACTCAACTTTTTTAGGAGGGAATGGCGGCCCGATTTCCGAACTTGGGCGCTTGTGAACGGATTTTGTCTCCGAAAGTAGATAGAATGTGCGGGTAAACCTGTTTTCTGCCGATTGCCATCCAAAACATTAGTCGGACGATCGTTTTAATATAACCATTCGTAACTTCCACAAACTGTTCTCAAGTCCACAAACTCGAGGGTTGACCATCAGAAAAGCCTTAACTCAAAATACTGCTTTTGAGAAATGTGATGTTTAATATTTTCTACTAATCAAATCTATTAATTACTCAAAATGTAAACGTCTCATAAAGCTCATATATGGTACTGAGTAAGCAAACATTATAAACTTCAGTAAACAAAGAACAATTTTTAATTATGAACAGCAGAATTAAGAAATTCTTAAATTCTGTTAAGTGTGAGTTGAACGTCCTTCGCCGGTACTGAAAAACGGTAATCTGTGAGTTACATCTGCAATCATGCCTATGATTGAACTTATTCCAATCAGATGTTTAAGCAGGTCATCCCTTTGAAATGTTTTAAAAGAAGTCATCAATATAAGTGGGAGAGGGCGCCTAAAAGCTGTTGCAATTCTGGCAATTGTGCAAGCTATGGACAGCTCAACTCATTGTTTGGCCAAATGCAGTTACCATCAGAAGGTCGAAACTCAGAGTTAAGGCTTTCTGTTAGTAAACAAAGTGGGCACATTTAGATGGGTTATGGGAATGTTTGTTATTTTGCCGTTATAGGCAATAGGAAGTAAGAGTAGACTGAGTTAGGCTTATGGGTTTCAGAATCTGGAGTGTGACAGATTTTGTTGGTACCAAACCTCAAAATCACCAAAAAGTGAGTTACGCCTTCTGTTTGTCAACCCGCGAACTGTTACATGTTATGTATAGTTGGCCAATCCGACAGAACTTGGGTTCATCCCCCGGGGGGTGTGTGGTGGTTCGAAGTTAGCAAATCACCATTGGTGTTCGAGTACGTGGTTATTCTACGGAATTAATCTGGGTATCTATCATTGTTACGTGTGTTGCTCTTTATTCCGTAGGTACATGCACGTGTGAGTTTGGTTGCTCGAATCACAATGCTCATTGGTCAATTGGACCCCGCGTGTTCGAAGTTTCGAGCCCGCGCATTAACATACGTATGGCGGTGCAAGCCAACGATATAATACGTGGCTCTGTTCACCATGAATAGGAAGGATCTTAAAACTATAGCTTTCCAGACCCTACACGTTCCGCTTTTGGTATAAATCACCACATGATCCCATTTATCGGCTGAGTGTAATGCGATAACACCCTCTCAGCAGGAGAAGCTGCAAGCCATCACTCAGCACATGCCGAGATTCTTGCCCAAAATCATGGTCCAGGACAATAACCAGTTGAATTATCTCATAAGGCAGCCTATACTATTTTCTACTTCCCTAGCCACCTACGAATTTTTTTCTTTGCCATCTCTAGCTCTAAAATCAAATCATTTATTTATGCCTAAGAGTAGGAATTAATCCCACGACCTTTCGATTACAAGCGATCACCTACAATCGCACGCCAGAAAGTCGTTCTGTTGTAATATCACAATAAAATTTACAGGATAAATTGCACACATTATCATGAATAGCGCCGCTATGAGACTAGTTTCAAAATAATGCTTCTGGAGCACGATTTCGGGCCAGAATCTCACATTAGCCATCATCTGATCCAACCACGCGTTGGTTACAAATTACCAAAACGCCACAATACCAACAAATTTAACCTAACCGCAAGTTAAAACTACTACAATTTGGTGTGAGCTTAATATAATAGTCTGGGGCCAAAACCCCATTTTTTACTTGAACCCAAAAGTAGCGTCCGCAAAATTTTTTTTGCTGTTTCTGAATCTGAAGACCACTGATTGACGAAACTGGAAGGGCGCTGCCAAAATTGCACCCTTGAGCATTTTGAAATATCCAAGATGGCCGCCAAGATGGTCGCCACCACATAAAATTAGCAATAATTCTTGTGTCTTTGTACGGGTTTTTGGTGTCAAAGAATTCAAATTTGTACTTCTTTTTAACTTCCATATTCCCGTTATACCGAAATCCAAGATGGCCGCCACCACATATAATTGTAATAATCCGCTTTATAAAGGCAAGCTATAAGGATGATTTCTTGTGTCTTTGTACGGGTTTTTGGTGTCAAAGAATTCAAATTTGTACTTCTTTTTAACACTTAAGTCTTCCCTATACCGAAATCCAATGATAGGCCGCCAGATGTCCACCACCACATAACTTTTAATTAGCAATATCTCACTTCTAATGCAGCTATAAAGATGATTCCAGTGTCTTTGTATAGGTTTTGGTGTCAAAGAATTCAAGTTTGTAACTTGCTTTAAATCTTAGGCCTTCCAAAAACCAAAATCCAAGATGGCTGAAAAAATGGTCAACAATTGGCTGGCCACAACATTTGCTTAGCTGTAATCTCAGCTTTAAGAATTAACATAAGCTTATGGGTTTTTAGTGGTTTTTAATTATATTTTAATGGTCAACGTGGTCGATGTTATCATTATTATGACTTCAGGGAACTCAGGCTGCTCAGCACAATTCCTTTACAAAGAACTCCAAACTTGGCCATTGATCTCCTCAATCCTGATCACCAAAAATCCAACTGGTTTGACCGATATCGTTTTTGGTAGGATAGCCCCCTGATTGGTGAATGCTGATAAGGCAGTTGCTATAGGAGTTAAGCAAATGAATGAATATTAATAAGTTTGCCAGAGGGGTGTAATAGTTCAAAATTAAACAATGTGGTGACCTGGGCTTTAGCAAAAGCAAATTAGATGGGATGCGTTTCTTCAAGAACACAGAACAATCTTGTCCAGAGTTTGAGTTTGATGACATCACTCGCTGTGGATGTTAAAGAAAACTTCTGTTACGAGTTATGACCAACACCAACTTCCAGCCAGAAGTCATGTAATAGACAGATGTGTTATTCTCTGGATTTTCCACAGGCCATACATGAAAAACAAGACTGTATCGGGTTTCTCATGTACAGTCCAAAAAAGCCTTAGCAAAGCAGAGTTGCCATCTTCCACCACAGCAAGTTCTTATTACTAATTTTAAAAACAGAGGGGGGAAAGTAAGCTTATCGCATCATTTGTCAACACCTGCTGCATAACACTGTTCAAAGAATAACACCAGCTAATCGGCAGACAGAGACTGGGCTCTCGTCGACCTTTCTGTCGTGGACACGCTGCTAAACTCCCACTCCCATTCACATCTTACATCCATGGAATACTGCCTGGCTAGATACTTCAAGACCAGCCCATTCACTATTACACCGTAATACATAACTACCACCCGGTAGGCAATCTTCACGCAAGGAATGTTTCACCTTAAACCGGATTCGCAATGAGTCAGTCGCTCAACAGCAAAATGCCACCGATGGGGCTGCGACCATTCCAACCTGCCAATGTGGTCTCCATCATCAGACTGCGGAATCATTCTATATTAGTGCCCTACCTTTCGTCCACCGGTGGACATAATTTCTCAAACCCCAACAATCAACAGTGTGCTTGCTCCACCGTCTACAACATATTTAGCTGCTGCCTCTACCCAAGAAAAGAAGAACAACTCCTGGGCCGTGTGAAAGTTCTTCAAGAACAATGCACAGTAGTACATCGACTTATTTGACAGGATCGTCACTTGAGAGAAAATGATTTTTCCCTATAGGCATCCAAAATGGAAGGCTAAGCTTTCGGCACTCTAGTGAATGCCATAATCAGAGCAACTAAACGTCATGATGTTTCACCTTATATACACCAGTAAACAAAGAAGAAAACAATAAGAGATGAAGTCAAGGATACCCAGTATAAGTTTTCCGGTTCATTGTTGGAGAGAGGCATCCTTTGAGTGGGCTACCCCATTTCAGGAGGAATTCCTGCTCCTTTGTCCCTATTTAAGTTGTTAGGGGTAGACATGATGAGTTTCCTTTCAGTCCACTTGGTGTGTTCCTGTCCAGAATTTTTAGTCTATGTCCCATTCAATGTTTATGTGTTGGGTCGTTCCACACATATTCGGCTATAGCCGATTTTTGTGTGTTGCCCGTCTGAGTCGCTATCTGTTGTTCGTCGGTTCTCTTTTTCATTGATCTGCCGGTTCCCATTGTACACTTTGTCACTGACCACAAATTAATTATATAGTAACTCCAGGTTGGAGTTCCTTGGGGACATGGTCTTTAGGGTGTACTAGTTGTTGCCGTAGAGTTTTTATTGGTCTTAAAATACCCCGTAAGATTCTTTCTTCTGTTTTTCTTCTATTGGCTCTCGACTACAGCATAGCTAAGGAGTTGACCTACATACCTCAACCTCTAACCGAAGACCATGCACCATGTGAAAGACAAGTGAGTTCGCTACGTTCATATCCTACTCTGACCTCAAAGAGCAGAGATATGCTAGTATCCTTTGATGTGAATCCGCTATACATGTGTTCCTCTGAGGAAGCCATTGACATTACCATGGACCGTATCAAGGATGACGTGACACTGATTGACAGAACCCTCCCCATCGCTGATGTGAACCGTATGGTGAGTTTTTGTTTGACTAACATGTAGACTTCATATTTGAAGGACCATACTCCCAAACTGCTGGTCTAAAGATGGGTTCTTTCGTTCCCCCACCAGGTGCTAACCTGTTTATGGAGTTCTTCGAGCAGGAAGCCCTTCTGACTGCACTTAGCCACCACGCAAGGAAATCCGTTATTTGGACGACACTTTCTGTGTTATAGATCGAGACCATTCATCGTCTTTCTATGACCACCTCAACACTCTTCGCAAAGAAGTCTCAAATTCACTCGTAGAAAGAGGAGACCAACGGACATATCGAAACCTCAATGTTTTTGTTAATATGAAACGCGACCCTTATTCTTGAACGCTTCCTATCGCAATATAGACCCACCCGACAATACTTGAATTGGAATCCCTGTGTCTGTGAATCTGATCCACCTTGCACTTCAGGCAAGTGAATTTTCTGTGAAAGGGAAGAAGTTGGCACTGTCCAAAGTAAGTGTACTTCTAAAATTAAAGATGATTCAACTGACCAAAGTGATCAAGGAACAACTGTGGGTAGAATACACTGAGGAATAATTCCAACAATATTTTTTTATCTCCTTCTGTATTAATTTTATTTTGAAAAATTGTCACAACTTTCTTATGTCAACGTGGGATTCATTTTTGTTTTGAGTTTTTCCAAAGAGTAGTTAATATGTATTGCGATTATCTTCAGACTTGATGATCAAGTTGCCAATAAATCTGCATTACCATCTAAACTTGCGTTTTCCCACCTTTAGATATCCTTATGAATGTGCTCCATCATTATATTTGGAATGTTTTGGCCATAAAGACCACCGTTATTAAAACAGAATTGTGCATCGCCGTTTTATATTTTAATTCTTGCCAACTATAGATACCTTAAAGTATGACAACTTGTGGAACATATTTGAACTTTTTGACTACCCATTCATTACAAAACATAATTCCATCATTTTTCATATTGAAATTCTTTTTCAAATATAGAATACCCTTTATGAAACCTGAACGACAATCTTTGTAATTGGATTGTTTGGGCCAACTTAGACTAGCGATCATGACCAACTACAGTACTTTGGTAATGTTCATAGTTGATGTAAAATTTAAAATGTAATTTGTCCCTTAATTCACAGTTAAAGGTCTGCTAACTTAAGACTAAACCTTTTTGTCAACTTTTGTCATCATATTAATATTTGAATGCTTCCAAATTGAGGCAAACTTGTTGCATTCGTACGTTTCCCCTGTGCATACGTATTTCACCTGTATGCCATTACCAACTCTCACTTTTAGTGTGAAGAAACACTTTAATGCTTCAAAGAGTAGAAATTTGAATTCCGATACCCAAACCTATAGCAAGACCCACAATTACAATCGTGTTTGCTTCAAGAGCCGAGACATTGCTTAATTATATGTGTGTGATGAGGCCATCTGGATTTGGTATAGGGAAGACTTTCATGTTAAAAAGAAGTACAAATTTATTCATTTACATCAAAACCCCATACAAAACACAGATCATGCTTATAGCTGCTTTAAAAGCTGCGCTATTGCTAATTATATGTGGTGGTGCATCTTGGCGGCCAACTTGGATTCAATATAGGGAATACTTTGGTATTTTAAAAATAGTAACAAATTTGCATTCAGTTGACCATCAAAAACCATACACAGACACTAGAATCTCTTATCGCGTTCTTTTAGAACTGAGTGTATTACTGGGTAATTTTATGTGGCGGCGGCATCTTGGGCGGCCATCTTGGATCTTTCAAAATCTCAAGGGTGCAATTTTGGCACCCCTCAGTTATCTTAATCAGTAGGTCCTTCAGGATGTGAAACAGCCACAAATTGTGCGGACGGCTATTTTGTGGTTTTTAGTTTTGGCCCCAGACTACAGTGTACTCGCGTGTTTTGTGACAGTTCAACACGCTGCCACTGCATCGATCGCGGTCAAGAGATAAGATCACAGGCCGTCGCGGTTGTATACACAACATACACCTTATAGAGGAGGAGCTCGGACCCAGGTCAAACATCATCGTTTACCCCTCACTACAGAAAGTTTGACAGCTCGGTAGTTAAGATGTCCCCGCTACACCAATGCTAGGTATGTAGTACTCTCAATTGGGTATATTTTTTAATAGGGCCATTTAAGTTACCCAGGGGTCAATGTTTTAAAATGATCCAATCAATGTTGAAATTTATGCCATATTGTCCGCTAGGGATAAGGATTCCCCAAAGTATAGTTTGTACCATATATGACCATGTTTGGGAGTTATAGGGTAAAAATGGCTAAAATGGGAAAAAAGGTCAATTTCTATTTGTACAGGGGTCAAAATCAGAAGTTGCTCAAATTTTGGAAAAAAATGAAAGAATTTGTTCATCTAGCTAAATGTGGTCAAAATAAAATAGTTTGGACCATCTGCAATGCAAAGTTACCCGTTATGCGACAAAATAGGTCATAGGGCAACATATGCAATTGGTGTTGACCTCTTTGACCCTTATCTCCGTAAGTAAAACATTTAACATAAACCTATACTTTTAGGAGTCCCCTTACCTCAGGCAAAAATTTGCAAGTATTCAAATATATCAGCTACCTTTTAATGTGACCCTGTACAAATGAGATTGATCTTTTTTTTTACCATTTTGCCTTTTTATCATAATAACTCAAAACCAATGGTTGTAGGTGGTACAAACTATACATTTTTGCAACCTTATGATTAGATGGAACAATGATGGCGTTACATTTTAAACAGGATTGGGGCATTTTAAAAATTTGCCCATGGGTAAACTTAAATGGCCCCATTGAAAAAGTGCAAACCACATTTTGAGAGTACTACCTACCTAGCATCGATGTAGAGGGGTCCATACTAACTACCAAGGGTAAACTTTTCTGTATGAGGTAAACGAACTCTGAATAAGGCCCCGATGATTAGTCTGGACTTTGTCGGATGAATGGGTGAATTGGTTTAGGTAATTTTGTGGCTTTCGCGTTGTTAGGTCCTTCTCTCTCTTATGCCCATGGTTCCACAAAGACGTCAAATGGATGCGATCAAGTACCCAACATCTTAGCACAATTTTGCCAAGATCCATGCATTTTAGTTAGGGCTTTTTACTTTTTTTTTATTTCCGATGGGCGCCAAGAAGGGCGCCCTATGGAGATGCCATAACCAATATGGCCAGAAAAAAAAAGACTCTATCATGAATGATGTATGTTTGTTTTGTTTTTTGTTTTAAACAAATCAAGATGACCGCCAGCAGATTCGAATGTAAAATCTAAACAAGACGAATCGAATGAGCATTTTTAGGAGTTTAGGTTTGAGATGTAGATTCTGTTATTTTAAAGATATAATGACAACTTCACTTTAAAGCCCACAATATTGATCAATCCAATACACTTTTAAAATCTAAAAATGCTAGAATCTAATGATGCATCTTTTTAATGTTTTTTGAGTTGAAGTATTCCTAATGTATTTTAACAATACAATATCAATTTCATCCTTTAAAGTCATCCTAAGGTTATTTATTTTGCAACAAATTCAACATTTTTAGGGGGTTTTCATCACATACACCAAATTTACCAAAATTATAAAACATTTTTTAAATACATTTCTGTGTGCGAAGGTCACATTTTGGAAGATACTGCCCCAAACACAACCAACCAGGTCATCATAATACGTTTTGGGATATAATAAGTAAAAAGAAGTTGAATGTTGTTAATTTCCAACCCATGCGTTATATTTTTTACAGATAATGTCAAGCCTATGAGCGTCATCACTTCCAAGATGCGTAGTGTACAATCTGTACATGCTTGAAGGAATTGGGCACACCATTTTCCCGAGTAGGTTAACTGCTAACGGGCCATGTCATATGTTGTTGTTGGTGTTTTACTAAAAATTAAAACCACCGGCCTGAACCTTCCCCATGCGAAATATATACAATGTGGTTCATCTGTCATTTGACAAAAAAAATGTAAAAGGATTATTTTGGGGTGCGTTAAATTTTTATTAGATAATTATAATATTATTACAATACACATAGAATCTGAACTCTCCCACATCCCGAACCCTTAAAACAGTATCCATTATTGAGTAGAGTCTTTAAAATTATAATTCCGGCGGCAGCCATCTTTGATTTGTTCATTATTATTCATAAATTAACATTAAAATCTGAATCTCCAACCCCCAAAAGTTAAAAGAATATATCATTCATTCATAGATTTTTAAATTTAAATTTCGGGTAGCGCCGTATTGGATTATGGCGGCTTCAGGGGGCGTCTTTCCTATCTTGGCGGTCATCAGAATCAAAGAGTCTTGTATAGGCTACATCTGGGTCTAATTTGGTGCTTTTGGAATAAACTGAACCAAACACTATCTATAATGCTTTATCAGCTCTAACTATTTTTGGAAATTTGGACCCTTGTACATTGACAAACAAAATTTCAATGACCGTTATCACATTTTCATCACCCATATCTCAGTAACTAAACGTATGCCACAATCTATTTTTTCTGATTTCTGATCTCTTTTAGATCCCGATGATCGCCGAACGGACCCCTTGGCCCAATTTTTGATTTGGTAACATCAAAATTCTTTAAGAATATCTCGTAGACATCCTAAAAATCATGATAGAATTTAGTTTTAACGGGGTGTATGTGTGGAATTGGTCCAATTGTGGTATGTTCCAAATATGATGCAGCGAAGGACACAAATTTTGAAACTTGAAAATACCCAACTCTGGATGTAGGCCGACATATTTTATCGATCTGCCCACATTTCGTTCAAAATTAAATCTACTGGCATTTATACTCGATTTATCTGATATGGACCCCGTACATGCTTGCCGAGGTGAAAAATTCAATGAGGCGCAGGGAACTTCTGGTTAATCATGTTATTGCTGAGCAATGTTAAGACCTGAAAACAGTATAGTGAGTTTATATACATGAGAAATTGTATTCAGGGGAACAGGTGAGTGAATAAATGACTGGAGTGTCCTCCAAGATAATCCAGTGGGCCACGTGCATTGAATTCTTTCATTTTCCCGTAGAGCTAGCTTGACGCCTCTCCGACTAATTGAATAGGTCCAAAAACTCCAGGGGGACGAACATATCAACGCGACTCGACTATAACGACTGGCCAAGTTTTAACTGCCAACTTCCTTTTATTATAGTATTTCACACTTCATCCCCCCCAAAATATACAGATAAAAAAAAGACAATCCGCCCTGAAAAGTATATTTTCTCGAAAAGTAGGCATTAGCCAGTTACAAACATGTCGACTGAATGTTAACACTTATTAAACGAATCTTCAAACACGATTTTTTCCGATTGTTAAATCCCTATGCAAGAAAGGGTCATTTTGTTGTCATCAAATTCATGAAGGATGGTTAAGTTGAAACCTTTTTTGCACATAAATATGTAAAATGTAAAATGATTCCTAATGTTACTTCACGAACTTTGAGCAAAATGTGGTTCGGCATGAGCGATGTTGGATTTAATTCAATATAAACATTAAGGAATGGAATATGCTAATATACAATATATTCTCGTGATAATAGCAACAATCAATATCGTGTTATTCTAAGTGACCTGGGCTATTGAGATGATGCTTGTTAATACACGTTAAAGACACTATCAGTGATTTGCTAATCACAATCGAAAAAATCATCAAAATAAGATTTTTGCATTGTATGTAACAGTACAGGTAGCCTAACATACCCTGCAAATGATAAGACCAGAGCAACCTAATTAGGACAGCATCGGAGATTTTAGAAAAGTAATTAAATGGAGAATCGTATCTTGGAACACTGCCGTTTCTCCTTTTCTGTCAATTCTACAGCTGGAAAAGCTAATTATGAGAATTCTACAGACTCATCCTTCACATTTGAAAGTATTCCTGCAAATTTAAAATATTTTTCAAATCACTGATAGGTCTTAACTACGGAAAGAAATTTGCCCCCGTACAGCTGGTCCTTTTACTATGAGGTCAGCCGATTTTAAGCTATATCCATCGGTAAAACAGCCTGGAGCATGAAATTAAGGAATTTTCTATTAAAAAAAATCACGCATTAAAAGGGTTCTGCAGATTTATTCCGCTAAAGGAGTTATTAGTCTAAACTCATGAATATCTTATACCAAGGATACGGTGATTTTAAGCTGCCTGGTTAAAAAGGATACGTTTTGCTAGCTTAAAGGGATTAGCGGCGATTTGCTAATCTGAACACTCGAAAAATAACACAAATTTCAGATTTTGTATTTTTGTTATGGCATGGATATGCCAAAACATAGCTGCAAGTGGTTGGCTTGTAAATCCATGTATAGAACAAGGCAGTTCCTTTTATCTGATTCTTTAATTTCTATACGTGCGGATCAAAATTCGACTTGAGATCAAAAAGACTTTATCAGTGGAAATCCCGAATGTTTAAGCGTTTGAAATTGTGCACCATGTTTCAATACGTTTGACCTCAAATACAAAAAAAAATTTTGTTTATTCTGTGTATTTTTTTTTTTTTTGTTTTTTTTTTTTTTTTTTTTGTGTAAACCACCAATCACTGTTTATTGTAGATTTTTGGACATCATCGCTGTATGTTTCTTTGCGGGAGACGGTATTACAAATTTCCTCAAATCATTTTTTCACTATTGGTGGTTTGTTTCTAAATTAAAGCCGTTATAACGCGAGATTGAAAAACCAGCGAAGCTCTTATTAGAACTAACCACGTATACCTGATCAACGGCTTTTGATGTCCTCTCCAGACGGCGTTTGACGTTGCGCTGCCATTTGAAGAGCGCCACCACGCCATTGTTTGTTGATTTAAGGAGAATTTATTTTTAATGCTATACTACATGTTTATTTTGCTTAATGCTTTTATTTATCGTATTATTAGTCCTTAGGATGTTTTTTAATTATGTGCCGTGTATAACCGCATGCCCTTGTCGAATGTGTTCAAAATGTAACAAAATAAAATTATTCCTCCCTTCGAACAAGCCACCGTAAGATAGGAACATACTATTAGCTGCAGGGGTAAAAAAAAAACAAACCCCCAGGGGGGATCGCTTGACAAATTTATATTCACGGTATTTCAATGATCAGATAGTCCACACTGGATATCATGTTTATTTATTTATTTTACAAATGAAGGGGAAAATGTTTTCACCATAGGACTAATACTAAGTCTCTATCGAAACTTAACTTTAAGGACATAGAATGATGGCCTGACGTTGACTGAATCCCTCCTTTCAAAAGGACTACCAACGGAGGATTAAAATACGCATCTCGCCCGGCGTGGATATACTCTGATGGAAATTGTAGTTTTGCATGTATTTGAATGTTCAATGGTACGATGTGAATATTCAGCCAGCGATTTAGCCTTTTCTCTAGTCATAGCTATTGTATTCCTTGACAAGTGCCCTTCAAGAGAGATTTTTTCTGCGTGGTGATCCAACCAATACCCATGACACCAGAACATGCAAATGGAAAGTTAGCCTACACCGGCCGTCTGTTAGATTCATGGACTATATGAGGGACTATAATGTAAGATTACCTTTAAGCTGGTAAGTTTTAATTACATCAGTCATTCCATGTCTCTAGGCTAAAAAGCCTATGAGTATGATATATCCAAGTATTATGTTATGTACCACAGTCTGTGCAGGAGTCTGTGAATGATGCGACGGCTGCTGTACTGTAGCATGGACCAGTATTCCGTGGTAGGCTTCAGTAACAGCCTAACGGGCCTTCATTTCTGAAAATGAACTCTGTTAAAACTCCCAACAGGGGCTTACAATGACTATATGGTCTTATCAAAGGAATAGTATAGCTCTAGGCTAGTTCTAGCCTAAGCTAAAAGAGTTCAATTATTAGCTACTGAAAGACTGTTCTGTTAAGGAGGGGCTGTCGTGGTGTGGCTAGCCTAGCCAAGGACCTCTGGAGCAATTCTCCTCAGAAATAAAGGTCTGTACTACTAGTACAGTAGCGTAGTGTTTTAACTTTGGTTAGTGTCACTACTTCATGAATTTAATAAGCCTATAATTAGGTAAGGTGACCTAAACCAGCTACCTTTTAGCAACATGGCCTAGGCCTTATAGCCTCAACAAAATTTCAATTCAAGCATGTCAAGGGTTCAAGACACGAGATCAAAACCTAAACGGTCTGACTGAATATATTTTTGTCATGACTGTCAGTATAATATTCCTATAAGAGAAACATGAGCGAGTGCTAGATTGTATACTCAGCATGGGCATCCAGTTACGCCTAGGCCTAGCTAACAGTAAACACTAGTCAGACATAGGCCTACTAATATTGTCATTGAACGTTGGACAAAAAGTCTCGTGGCATTTTTGCAGTCGATAGCATAGCTAGTACAGTGCGTGAATCACTGCAAATAGGTGCATACCGATTGGTCGTGAGTGCATATGAATGTTATTATTTGCATTTGCATTGACAACGATGTTTACCTATCGCGGCACTTTGGCGTAACTATAGGCCTATAACAAAAATTATGAAACCCAAGACTTAGGGCGTGTTGGCATAACAAACCAAAGCGCATAGGGCAGGCTCAGCAGGGATGGACATACTTGGCATGATGGCATAGAGCCTAATAATAAGATAGCCTGGGCTAGCCTATGACTGGCCTAAGGCTATGCATGATAGCCTAGTTAGCTAGGAATTAGACCTACCCAATTGGTAGTAGTATTGATTTACTCTAGTTCTGACCTAGTTTTGACTATTTAGGCTTAGCAGCTGCCTGCAGCTTTGTACCATTGTAACCCTCCCACCTAGTATTTAAGATTTGAACATTTTGCCGGTCTGATAGTTTCATGACACAAAATGTGACTCGGGGTCATGTTTCGAGAAGCAAAAAGTATTGGCCTGACTCAAGACAAAGAAAGAGCTTTTGAATCAGTAGGCCTACTTCCAATTTATTATATTGGCTAAACCTAGGCCAGTGCCTAAAGTTTAGCAGCAGCTTTGTGTGAACAGCGTTGTATCACTAATCCCAGGAAGTTTACTGATGTGGTTTATATTTTTTATTTTGTTAATGTGTTGCTTTGGCCCTTAAAATATGTTTAGTTTCCCGTAGCAGTGGCCTCTGAAAAGTGAGGGGGGCAGTTGTTTTTTTTTACTAAATGCTGTTTTCACCGAAAATTTATATACAATGCATGTAGAACTTTCAGCCACATCAAAAAAATGGTGAGGCATTTTATAAGTTTACATGGAATAGACCCCTAGAAATCTTTAAAATCACATGAAAGTGACTGTGTTTGATTTACAATATGCCTATCACAATTTCAGGATTGAAAACATATTAATTCAAGAAATTGGAAAAAATACAATAGTTTGACCTATCCCAAAATGCAATTACGGGCCGTTGCAGACTAAACTAAAGACTGATATACAATAATGCTCGTTTCTCTGGTATCACGTAAAACACAGTCCTCTGTGTGCGTGGTAAATCTCATCCCTAGTTATCGAGAGGACCGGTGTGAAAGCAGAATATAGTCCGGTAGGAGCCATAGTCCGGGGCCATTTTAGACGATAACGGACTAAAAGCGTGAAACTAAATGTTGCGTAAAGAGTCAAAAGAATCGATTGCACTATGTTACCATGTCCCGGACTATGAGACGTCAGGACCATGGTTACCTTTAACACCGGGTTCGAGACCGTGTTGATTTTTTGTCTTTATTTTATTCAATGCTCGCCAGTTCTCCGAGTTGCTATAAGTTTGTTTAAAAAATATGAACAAAGAAACAAAAAAAACAATATTTTGTTCTTTAATTACCAGGCAAGAAGCTTTTATTTCATCATAGCTTTCCAAAAAAACTTGATTTCCATCATAGACAAAAAAAACAACGAAACACATAGCACCGGACAACGACTTCCAAGACACTCAAACACAAACTTGCCCACACATACCACTCAACTCAGCTCACTCTCAAACAAGAACACAACACAGTCTGAATTTCAGTAAAATGAAACTAGGCTGACCACCAAATTGTAAGTAGTAAAAAGTGTTCACCTGCCACAGTATGTGGATCGCTAAAAGGTGTAGAAAAATGTAAGGTTGTTTTTAAAGAAATGATAAAAGAGAAAGAAAAAAATAGTAGCCTAATTAGACACATGATAATATAATCTGTGGAATACAAAATAATGTTTTTTACTTCTCCTACGGAGGGTAAGATCAGTTGGATATTGTCGTTAAAGCATTCTTCTTTCCCAAGGGAGAAGTAAATCTAATCTGCATCCACATGTTTACTATTAATGTTAATCAGCGGACCAAATTTACCTATTATTGTACAACAAGGCCATGATATAATTTTTAATATGCATATACATGCATGACATTCATATAGCATGGTAAAGTATGGTTGATCAAACTTGAATATACATGTAAATGAAACTAAATAAAAAACAAATAAATACATAATATAATTTAAATATTCCACTTCATTCTGATGTTATGTAAATTTTCTAAATTTTAATATAATATTTAATATTCTATATTAATTATTATATTAAGTATCATTTAGTTTTGTTTATTAATTATTATCTATTAGAGCCCTAGTTATAGTAACTAATATAAAGCAATATTATTAATATAAATATATAATCAATATAGCCTTATATTTATTTACCAATTTATAGGCACACGGCCTATACAAAGAAGCTAATGAAAAATGATTGACTGATATCTAGGGTTGACAAAAAATAAAACTCGAAAAATAAGGAAAACCTTAAGAAGATAAAATGATTTAAAACAAGGTTAAAAATAGAATAAATATGCATAATAGAAACACAATATATTGCGCAATTAGACTAAATATAAACATCTGCCTGTTGCAGGAAAGAAAGAAAGAAAGAAACTAAGACAAAAAACAGAAAGACAACGAAGGAAATTAATAAAAAAGTGATAATCTCAATTCTCAATGCAAAATTTGAATCTTCATATTCCGCCGGGCACTACAGAAGTTTTTTTAATGAAATTATATTTTTCCTCAACTCATTACCATAGCCACGGTATTTCCACAGTACTTTGGTTTTCCCCCACGCTTACATGTATTTTATCTTAAAAGGTGGGTGAACCAAAATACATATTGCACGGATTAAATTCCCACTTTGTGGGGTAACTTACCGGTGTCCATTCCAGGGTATACTTTCATTTTCCCGTCGTTGCATGTTATTTGACCCATAAGTTGGGTAAACAAAAATATCACG
>JAMKCH010011560.1:0-30516 GCA_023653785.1 Ophioderma brevispina
AATATGAAGATAATTCACTCTAGCAAAGAAAATGACGTTTAACGAATTCTTTTGTTCAAACATCACTAATGAACCATCACCTTACTATTCATATCCAAAACCAATTTGCCCGTTCCAACAATAACCTTCCTTCGTGGCCGAGCGGTCTAAGCGTTGAAACGTTATTGCTTTTACTTTTGGATAGTCTCTTGATGTCGGTTCGAGTCCAGCGGTAGCCCACGTCTTTCAGCACATTAAAATCACACAGAAGCAAAGATCCTTTTCTTTAATTACGGTCACCTTGGGCCATTGAAGTTATGGAATGGAAGTAAGTTAATTAATCATAGTTCAAAAACATTTCCAATCTTTCTTATTAAGATACACGGTAGTTGTGTTCACCAAGTGTTAAAAATAAAAACCAAAATATAAGAAAAAAGCATAGAACATCCATGATACAAGCGACACACACCGTATAAGGATCAGAAACAAAACTTTCCTTTTGTTGATGCGGTTGACGAGTAAAACCACTATGTGGGAGTATCGTTAACGACCCGCTAAACTACTCGTAATATACAATAGCTCAGCATGTACTTCAAACTCAAAAGTATATTTTACGTTGTCCCACGGATGCCAATTTTGCATGAAAAATTTTAATTTTGCCGCATGTTTTTACTTTTGCAAAAAAATTGTAGTTTTGGAAAAATATTGCAAAAACTATTTTATAATTTTGCAAAAATTATTTCAGAGTTGCAAAATTTCAGAGTTTTGCAAAAATATTTCAGAGTTTTTGACAAAAAAATATTTCAGAGTTTTGCAAAAATATTTCATTGATTTTTGCAACAAAAATTATAATTTGAGAGAAAATTTTCCGATCGGATCGGAGACAGTCGAAGCAGCAATTTTTCGGCTTCCGAAATCACGGAAAGAACCGAAAAAAAATGGAACCGGAGGCCCGAACTACGAAGCTTGTTTAAACCAACCAGGTTCAACTCCCCAATCTGTGGCCGCCCTACCACAATGGCATGCTGGAGTGTGGCATTGGCCTAACCATGCAACATTTAAGCAGAAGAAACCGAAATGGAAGCATTTATCGCTGAAAAGTTGCCGTCACCTGAAGCCAATAGAAAGCGTGTTAAAGTACTTAAAGATGAATAGGGGTGGAAGTAAGGTATTGAACAATTCAGTCACTAGTATAATAGAACTTCAGAACAGAAGACCTTGTTACTGTTAATTAATAAGAATAATAATAATATGATGCAGGTAGAACCTGAGAAGCGAGGAGCAGCTCAGATTCACCTTTTATTCCTGTCATATTTGCATAGAAAATGCACATGCAAGAATTCCCCTAAATTACCATTCTAAAAATCCCACATTCCCAAATGCAGATCGTGTCCGGCCCCCTAGTTTAAGTCGTATTTATTTCAGACTTCCTAGCGAAATAGTATGACGCTTTGGTTTAAAAGAATTAGGACGGCGATCCCAAATAGGTCGTAGAGTATTGTGATGGTTCTCGACATCATTTCCGAAATGCACAATTTCAGTTCCGGTTTACAGCTCAACCTGAAAATTTATTCTGAGTCAGCAATATAAAACAATCATTGGCCCTATTCCCGGGACAATTGTCCCCTCAAAAACAATGTGACATGGGCCCCACGTGGGTCATTTGTGGGCTACTTCCTGGGCCCCACATTGGCTTCCCACCTGGGGACACACTTGTTTTGTGTCCTCGGATGCAAAATGGGTCCTAAGGGCAAGCTGATGCATGTTAACGGCTATTATTGCTTTTAATTAAAGGGAAAAAAATAGTTCTAGTACGGTTGGCGATTGTTTTAATTCCCAAACTATATAGGCATCACTTGCATCTCATACTAACATGGTTACAAATATGGGTAACTTACTTGGTTGGATTCGAACCGGGGACCTCATGAACTTAAGTCTGATGCTCTATCCAGTTGACCACTTTGTAACTTACTGACAAATTGGCATCAAAATCAGATTATTTAAAGGATTGTTGAAGTTAAAACGATTAAACTTGTATGTTATGGCCTTCATATCGACAGGGATGAGTTTAGTTTACCTATTAAATAAAGTTAGATAATAATTATTTGATACAAAAGAATAGAAAATAAAACATTACCCACAACTGGGCTCAAAATGGGCGGCCCTGGAAATGCAAATGATCCTTGCATATGAGTAAATATTATACTCAGCCGCCCAATTGAACACCTACAATGGCCCCATTGGAAACCCACTTAAAGCCAATTAAAGAAACTCATCATTGACCCATTGAAAACCTACAATGGCCCCATTTGTAAACCCACTTAGCCCAATAATGAATGCCTATCATTTACCATTGAACAACTACACTGTCCCCATTTAGGAAAGCCCATGTAAATCCCATGCCCACGTAAGCCCTTGTCACCCCACATGAAACCCAATTGGGCCCCACTGACCATTCACTTGGTAAAACCAATGATGGGTAGCCCAGATTAATCCCACATGGACCACACAAGTAGCCCAATAAACACCCTAATGGGTTGCCTACATGGGCCCATCATGAATAGCCCACATGATACTCATGTCCACCATGCCCCATACCAAAAACCCACACGGGCCCCATGAGGCATAACCTCCTCATGGGTTAACCTTTACCCTTTTACAACACCATTGGCCCCCTTAGAATAGCCCACATAAACCCTAGCCCACTATATCCCAGCTTACCCACCAAACCCCCATTGGCCCCACACGGCGATGTTGGGAGGGGGTCCCATACCCCAGGAAATGTCCCATACCCAGGGCAAAGGCCCATACCCAGGACAATGTCCCATACCCAGGGCAATGGCCATACCCAGGACAATGTCCCATACCCAGGACAATGTCCCATACACTCCAGGAGAATATCCATACCCCAGGACATGTCCATCCATAACAATGTTTCCATACCTCCAGGACAATGTCCCATACCTCCGGACATTTGCTGGTGAGGCCATGCCACACTCCAGCATGCCAGTGGTTCCGGAAGTGCCCGAAACTTGCTGCGACTGTCTCCGATACGATTTCGGAAAATTTTCTCGCAAAATTATAAATTTTGTTGCAAAAATCATGAAATATTTTGCAAAAACTCTCAAATATTTGCAAAACTCTGAACTATTTTTTTGCAAAACCTTGGGAAATCTTTTTGCAAAAAAACTCTGAAAATGTTTGCAAAATCTGAAGATTTTTGCAAAACTCTGAATATTTTTGCAAACTATAAAATATTTTTGCAAAACTCTAAAATTTCTGCAAATATTTTTCCAAAACACAATTTTTTTTTTGCAAAAGTAGAATACATGGGCAAATTAAAATTTTCAGCAACATTGGCGTCCGTGGAACACCGTAATATTTGGTACATTTCATAAGCATGATATGAATTTAAGACAAACGGAACCGACGATTTAGAAATTCTTTCAAACGGTCCATGTATAGCGATTAACCTTGTGGTAAACTGTGAAACTTTTAAATAAACAACGGTCTCAACATACCTACAGCCTTATTACGAAATTAATATTGACACAATTTCGTACATGTTTTCTTCTATCCTCATGATGTCCCTTTTACTGTTAACATTGAAATCTTGACTTCATACAACGAAAATTATTTTAACGGAATTCTTTTTGGTTCAACATCACTACTGAACCCTCCTAGCATATACAACAATTCGCCTCTTATGTCACAAGCTTCCCTACCTGGCCAGCAGTCTAAGCGAAAGGCGCATTGATATTAATTTTGGTTAGTCGGTTATTGTCAGTTCGAGTCCCGCCGTGGCCCCCACCCCCCACTTTTCGGCATATTAAATTATAGCTAGTACTCAGTTCTGGTGATCATTCTCTTCAATTTGTAGGCTAACGGTCCACTGACCATTGAAACTGATAATGGAGTATTTGTATATTTTTATTGTAGATATTCAGTTATAGTCAGGAAAGACCAAGGTTGTCAGTCTCGATTTTACAATGAAAATGAATTGCATAACAATAATATGTTGTCTTTGAGTATTTCGTAAAATACAAAATATATCAACAAGTACTACCTAGGAGGAAAAATAGACAACAATTATTAATAACCCGTGATTTTCTCCAATTTGAACCGAAAAAAAAATATCACATGGAAAATTTCTGCCGTCTATTGTAGGAGAAGCTGCTTCATTTCTTTCATACCAGAGACAAACTAGTTAAAATTTATCAAGGAAAACGAGCAATAAACTAAGCCTTGACAAAAGTGTAAGCGGTGTACAAGCACACACATCTACAATGTAATTCATTGCATTGTCAGAGCCCCGATATGAAAACTATCGATTCATAATACAACATCTAAATTTCGTTGAAACTTCTCGGGAATGTTTCAAGGGAATACAATTCGCCGAATATTCTAAGCTACCTTTGATGGCCCACTGGTCAAGATAAGGAAATTATTGATTTTTATTTTGGGTGTTCAGTCGGTTCGAGTCCGGTCGAGCCTACCATTTTCGACTTATTAATTAATGTTGTTATATATAATAATAGTGTGGGTTGGTATGTCAATGAAATGGTTCCCGTAGGATTTTGGTGCTAAAGTTGATTTTCTTGCTGTTTTTCATTCAGTAGGGACCAGAAAGTCAGAAAATGATGGGGTGCAAATTTTCGGACTGCTGCCCCCTTCCTCAAGGGGGGAAATGTTACTACAGGGAAAAATTTAAAATCAAGTCAAATTGTGTTTTAATGTACATTAACATGTTCTTCTCCTTATAAGGATTAAAAAAAGTTTTTTTTTTTTTTTTTTTTAACTATCGATTCATAATACAACATCTAAATTTCGTTGAAACTTCTCGGGAATGTTTCAAGGGAATACAATTCGCCCGAATATTCTAAGCTACCTTTGATGGCCCACTGGTCAAGATAAGGAAATTATTGATTTTTATTTTGGGTGTTCAGTCGGTTCGAGTCCGGTCGAGTTTACCATTTTCGACTTATTAATTAATGTTGTTATATATAATAAGTCTCAGTTGGTGCTATCATTCTTTTTAGTTGAGATGATTAATTTCATGATATAAAGTAGAAATTCAAGTACTGAAAGTACTGATTTTTTTATTGAGATTTTCATTTAATATCATCGTAAATAACCTCGTAATCAGTGCACAGTTCATATAGTTCACACATTCCATGCACAAAATGTAGTGAGTCATGTGTAGACGTGTATTCTGTTTACAAATAAGTATATTACAAATAATTTATGTTCTCTAACAAAAAGATGTTCTCTGGCTAGATCGGGTTGCGTACACTCCGGTAAGATTTTACAGGTATTTCATATAAATTGAATTCGAATTTTAATGCCAAAAGGCTAATATGGTATTGTGAAATTCATGCGTTGCTTCGGTTTGTAAATGTTACCTGTTCAGACATAATGTTCATATTTTGCAGAGATGCCACTTTTCAAGGAAAAACCATGAATTCAGCACTTTTGCTTAGAATTTCCACGTGTCATGTTGGTAAAATACATCTTTTTCCTAAATGCAAAGCAGTAACTCATTCTTTCCTTTTAAAATGTAAAATACCAGTGTATTATCACAAAAAGGGACAAAAATACACTTCCACAATTTTATTATTATATTTTTTTGTGAAAAAGTCCTAAAATTGACGAAACTTTAAAATTTGAATATCTCAGTAACTGAAGGAAATATTAATGTCAAAAAACACTAAAAGTTTTATTTTCCAACTATAATAAATTTATATAAAATCTCAAATTTTGATAGCTATTTGATGTTCACAAAAATAAAGGAAATCTACCAAAAACGTTCAACGTAAAAAGCCACCAAGTTTTTAAAAGAGTACGAGCCTTATAAAGTTAATAAATGTTAAGAGAGCACCAAGTATACTCAAGTGCGTCTGCCCCATTGGCAAACTTGGTCCCATTTCTTCTACAATGCAAAAGAAAAAGTTTTCCCACCATCAACCTCCAAACAGCCCAAATATAATTTATAGTTTTCATGCTAGATGTGCTATTGAATTGAATTGAATGCAATAATGCCGGGTTCAAAACAACCCCTCTTCGTGTGAGACAACCAGAGCAGCGGGACCTTCTTAAGGCCTTTAGTACCCTTCTTCCTGTAGGGTAACTCACAGAAAGACTGGTACAATACCCAGGAACATACGTGAGTTAGACTATCACAGAACTCTTAAAGGCTGACTCAGAGATTTCCTGAGGAGGGCGCCCTCAATTTTAAAAAAAATCGTGTTTTTTGCATGTACATAATGCTTGTCCATACACTAATCACTGTGTGAAATTGCTAAGCTTAAATCGAATTCCTTCATATAGAAAATCACAACTTTGTTATAAAATTCCGGATCCGGAATTTTTGTTATACACAGTATCCTATGGGGCGTAATACTACACATAAATGTTTACTGCATCAAAACGAAAAATCCGATTCATCTCAAATTTCGGAATTGTGCATTTTAGGTTACTATCTTTAGTTCTAGTTGACTATTTTTCATTATTACACAAAAAAATAATACTTCGAAATCTCTGAGTCAGACTTTAACATTTATTAACTTTATCAGGCTCGTACTCTTTTAAAAACTTGGTGGCTTTTTACGTTGAACGTTTTTTTTTTTGGTAGATTCAGTTAACCCTTTATATGCTGATAGCGATCACTTTACTTTTGCCATAGGCTTATCTCCATCACGCCACTGTACAAACCAATGGGAAAGTTACACGACAGACAATGCCACCTGCCAAAAATATGACATATTAAAAAATGACATCATTTGTGTTCAGTATAGGTAGATTGGACCTTGTAAGAACACATATTGACAAATTTTTCATTGTAATGTATATTTGAATTTGTGTTCCCTTTTTTCCGAAGTTGAAAATAATGTTTTGCCCCTAATTTGTAGATTCCTTTGTGGAATTCTAATTTTATTACTTAAGGTGATTGGGTCACGATAGATCCGTTCGATAGATTTTGTTAAGATTTCGTATAAATGAACTTTAATCGATGTAATCAAATATCAGAAGTAAAAAAATATGGGGTCACCGAACTCGTTTTTGAGAAAATTCTATTAAAAACACCTATTTTTTCCAAACATTGTACACACGTCTATGGAAAATTCATTTTTCATGGAGATTTTTGAATTTTGAATATTAAAAAAAAAATCGGTTCGATAACTTTTGTCCAAATTTTAATATAAGATGCGCACTAACAAGATCTGTCGATTATTGAAGAAAAAAGTAGGGGTCACCGAACTACTTTTTCTGTTATTTTCGTAAATAACGGCATTTTTAGCAGTCTAAAATACCAACGCGATATTGAGGTGCGTAAAACGCCACAAGTGTCACGCATGGCAAACGCTTAAGCTGACACGCGAACAAAAACAGGCACGCAAAATGCGCGCACTGGTTATTGTAACCTTATTATATATGAGCATTGTTTTTTTTTCAAGGTCTATTGTAAGTTGTAAGCTAGTCAGAAATCAACTTGTATGTCATAATATAAAAAAAGCATATACATCAACAATCCCAAAAGGACCTTTCTAAAAAAAATTATGGAGGAGGTGGTCAAAAAGGCCAAAAAAAGGCCAGAAGAGCGACCACACCCCTTAACATAAAGTTCACATAAAGAATATGAAAATGAAAACACAGTGAACATAATTCCAGAATCAAAACTTTCAAAATACAACACTTATATGCTCCGAATATTTCCAACAAAATTAGTCATACTTCGAAATAAAGTTGTTTTTTTTATATGATTTCAAAAATGTTTAGTTGAATTTGCATTGCTTCAGTGTTTGATTCAGTGAATTCCAAAGGATAGGTCCAAAAATGTCCGTACCAGATTTGATATGAAAATACTTTCTTATTAGGGAGTCAAATTATACTTAATTTGATTTCTGTGTTGTAGTTCTGTGGACGTCATCGCGTCTAGTAAAAATATCATTAAAGGTAGTTGGCAACCGATTTGTGCTGTGTACTTATACCATAAATGACCCCCTAATTCTAAATATACATTTAGTATATTGATATTCTACCAAAAAGACGTTGTCAACGTAAAAGGCCACCAACCCAAGTTTAAAAAAGCGATACGAGCCATAGTAAAGTTATAAATGGAAGAGAGCCACCAAGTATATAGTAAGGGGAGGACTGTGGACTCCACGCTGGATTTCAAGGGATTAGAGATCACACCTCTTTCGATACATTAAGTAGGTCCCAGAGAACAAGAAAAGTTTTGATGGAGTAATTCCAGGGGTGGCAGATGGCGGCCATCTTGATTTTCGAATGGCTGCATTTTGGTATATGTTCAAATCATAAATCGATTGTGAATGTGCTAGGAAGCTAGGTTGGTTTGCCAAAACTTCATGTTTAAAAAACCTACAACTCTATGGAAAGCAGTTTAACGCTAGATTAGAGGAGGAACCTTAAGACTGCCAGCCATTTTGTTTTTCAAAAAGGGCCGCCAATACCATATTGATTGTACATTTTCATAAGTAATTTTAGTGGTGCGTTTCATACAAATTTAATTATGGGGACACAGTCGCCATTTAACATGTACCGTAAGTTCCTCTATTGGTACCCGTTTCTTAGTATAGTCAAGGGGACTGTGTGGAATCCCGTTGGATTTTCAAATGGCTGACATTTTGTATATTGAGCAAATATAAACCCGAGTTGGAAGTGCTAGGAGGAAGCTAGTTTTGGTGCCAAAATTATTTTTTTTAAAACACCTACAACTCTCTGGAAAGGATAAAGCTAGTTTAGAAGATGAACATTAAGATTGATGGGGGAGCCATTTTGTTTTTCAAAATGGCGCCAATACCATGTTTATTTTACATTTTCAGCAAGTAATTTAGTGTGTAGTTTATTAAATTTGAATATGGGACACGTCTCCATTATCTCGTCCAAGATGTAGATTGTTTACTATTTGGTTAATAAGAGTGAAAAATGCTACCTTACAAACAAAAATCTGATTGAAAATATTGAAAAAAAAAAAAAAAATGAGGGAAAACAATTATCTGGGAGCATTTTGCGAAAGCCTATTTCGTTTTAAAGCACCCGCAGGAAAGTTACGGGGTGCCACTGCCACCCCAAATTGGGAAAACGAGGGCTACACAAAGATAACCAAAAAACACTTGTCACAGATACATAGAACAACCCACCCAATAATCACACCCATGTAGAATGTAGAGCAGTCATTTGTCTTGAGTACATTAAAAGCTCCTGTAGGGTAGTCCGAGAGTGTTGTATTAGAGCTGGAAGTGGAGTTTTTTTTAGAGTTACTCTATTGGTATGAGTCATAAAACTGCATTGTTGTAGTTGTTCTCTTCTTAGCGTGTCTACAAGTCATTCGTAATGGTTGTAGTGGGGTCAGGATTTATTCAAATGTGTTGTAACCTGATCCGGGCGAGTGTATCTATGATAAGGACGCTCACTAACATGGCCCCGCCGTTTTTTTAGACTGGGGGCGGTCGGATTGGAAACAGTCATGGGTTTAACCATACTCTATTCGACACTGGACGCGATGTACATGTACAGTTGTGACTCTATGTACACGGGACTGACGGGCTTAACGTCCCCTCCGAAGGACGGGATGCTTTCCACTGATGCATTTGCCCAATTCAAGTGAACCATGGAGGGAGGAGCGGTATTTTGTTATTTAATCACAATAGCTAGTATACAGATTAAATTCCAGAATATGATCCCGAATAAATCTCAGCAGTGACCCCACCGGGATTTGAACGGGATTTTTGTTTTGGTATATTTGCGCCATAGGCAAAGCACCCCCAACCACTAGACCACGCTCCAGTTGTTTAATTGGTTTAATTCCCACAAATATGATTTATCAAGAACAAGCTAACTATTATAATTCACTTTGCAGGAGTCCTTATAACAGACCAGATAGGCAGAATGTGCCCACAAAGACGCAACGGAGCCTTTTTAAACTTCTTTAAAAGTGCAATTGGAGTTGTTTATTGGTATGAGCCCCACAAAGTTGGATTTCATATGAGCAAGCTCACCACCACCATCAATCCACTTCGTGTTTATTCTTTGTTTATCACAATCATGACAATGTTAAGTTCTAAATCACGGTTGTCGTCCTCATATGCCAGGATGGCACGGGGACTTTGGTTAGGTCCACAATTTCAATGAATTCATCTGACTCGATGGAACACCCAGTACGTTCTGTACAGTTCAGTCCATTATTTTATGCATTTGACTAATTGTTTGGCACATCAAGTACTTGGCACAATCATTTCACCAAATGGCCATGAATTATTGACAGCCTGGACAAGGAGACAAATGTCAATACTGGCTTGAATTTGTCATCCACGAAATTCCATCTGTAGTACTTGGGTCGCCGCAACCCTGGTGGTAGCTACTAAAAGTGCTGCTCTGGTCATGCTGGCTTAGGAGGCAGACCATACGATTGAGCCTGTTTCTTGCCCTTGTTGTTACTTGGCGCAACCAAAACAAAACCCTCTTATAAAGAAAGACATAGAAGGTCTCGCCAGCTTCCAAAACATACAACTGTACATACATCTGCCACATTTGTTAATTTCGTACGAGATAAATACAACTGGACACACAATTTTTGCTTTTATGGCAGGTAATAGGATTTGCTTCAGATGATGTTTTGGCCACTCGAGCAGGTTGATGAAAAAAAAGGGGGCATAATACTGTTTTTCCCTTTCATCGGAGCCCAAATTCTTTTTAAGTACCTTCCAAAAACGTAGTTTTCCTTTGCACAGCAAAATACCAGTGACATCTGTCCATGATAGTGCATGGAAAAGGGGAGAAATGCAGCCTTGAGCATCCAGAGGCATTGTAAATAGGAGCATTTGGTATTCTTATCTACTCCTGCGAACAAAAATGTCTCTATACAGAGAGGTTTGGTTAGCGCAGAATGGTAGTAGACAATCGGCGTCTGGTATGGTTGAATAATAAATTCTCAATCCAGATGTGGAATCAAATTATTGTAAGATTTAGGACTATGGAGAAAGAGCTTTGTGTGTGCTGCTTGGATGAGGTGAGCCCTAATGAACCCTAATTCAATTTTCGATTGTCAATTCACAAAGGCAAAGAAACAGGCAAAATCAGAGGTCGTTGGACTCCGAATAACTCTCGCCAACTTTAACAGCTAATATCTATGCCGGGCCCACTACCTCTCAATGTTTTGGTACAATGAGAGTGTACCAAATTCGAAGTTACCCCAGCCCAATTACACGGGTAGGCTATGGTGAATAGGAAATTCAATCCTGTGATGACATCTTTGCCTCCTTCATCCGGATGCTGCCAGTTCAGTATTCATTTGGTGAGTGGATTGTGCCAGCTTTGATGTGCCAATTAATTTATGTAAAGTGGGAAAGAAGCTATTTGTACAAGATCTTTGGGGGATGCTTCTCGAGTCTGATGAATGCACAACAATTGCAGAAAGAGTGGACCTACCAATTCCCACACTGCACTTTTAAAGACTATACCAATAGACTTACTCCAAACCAGTTAAAATACAACAATCATGGACTACACTACAGGCAGTAGTTTTAATGGACTCATACAAAATATACTGCGCTTACAAGTTCTTGACGAGTGGTGTAATTAATCATGGGTTGTTCTCGTAACCAGGACAGTGTTTTGTTTTCTTTAACCAGTTTAATCGGACTGTTAGTATGTTGTGAGTAGAATTCATCTCCATTCGGCCCCTTCCAATACAATGTACGATTATGAACAAGGATACTATAGTGCATTACCCTTCTCGGGTCAGTGACATTCACTGCGAGTCAAGGACCCAAAGTAGTAAAATCGTGAGACTTGATTGATAAATTACTGGCGGTTTGCGCGTTTTCGTGTGGCATGAGATTATGTCATCTGGACTCATACTCCACCGGTTCAACGGTTGGTTATATTGAGTATCAGGGTGCAAAGAATATAGGGTCAGTTGACTCGTCAGGCCACATTAGTTCCGACTTATTCCGTTGTTGTCTGTGCACGGACTTTTAAACTGATGTAAAGAAGATAAATACGGGCTCCATAGAAGACCCATGAATGGTGAAGCATAATGAATCCAGTGCCCCTATTCTTTACCGTTGTGGGTGGACTATGAGTCCGGAGACGATAAAAACTTCGACACGGTGTAGAAGTAGTAACCATTGTCCGGCTCGTACTCATCGTCCGGGAACAAAGGGGAGAAAAATAGGGCAATCGATTCAGTTGACTCTTTAGCAAAATTAGTTTCCCGCTTTATTGCGTCTATGGAGCCCGGATAGGCTCCCACCGGATATATCAGCTTTCACACCGGCCACTTAGATGTACAAGTAAAATACCTGCCTGACCGTTGTTAATAGCGCTGATCGTGGAAGCCAAAAGCACCATAGCATTCAGGTGTAGCATAAATGCCCTATGATACCTGTATTGAAATAAAGTTACAAAAAATACTTTTTACAGTGTCAAAATGGCAGCCACTTTGAGAATACAAAATTATACAAGAGGAGGAAAGGAAGAATGATTATTTGACTCTGCAAACAAACAAACATCTTTATATACCCCTTGACTGGTTAAATGGAGACTGTGCCACTAAAATTAAATTTGTTTGAAACTCACCCACAAATTTCTGCTGAAAATGTAAATAAACATGGTAATTGGAGCCATTTTGCAAAACAAAAGGGCTGCCGGTCTTATGTTCATCTTATCGTGCCAGGTGTTTAACATACAAGTTTCGGCACCCAAAACTAGCGTCCTAGCAAATTCACAACTCGAGTTAGTTAAGTTATGATTTTGAACAGATACAAAAGGTGGCCATTTGAAAAATCAAGAGGGCGCCATCTGCCACCCCTGGGAATTATCCATCAAAGTTTTTCTTGTTCTCTGGGGACCTACTCAAGGTGTCTAAATAGGTGTGATGCTTTAATCAATGAAATCCAACGGGACTTCATATCAAACACAGGTCCCCCCTAACTAATTATCAAGGCGGATGCCCATGCCCCATTGGAAAACTTGGGCCCATTTCTCTATTCCGATTTTTTTAAAGAACATTCATGGTTAATTCCTTTTTAAAAGCAACCCTATTCATCAGCCCAACTGTTGATTTACAAATTCCACACTGCCCTTGTTCTTGCTTAAGGTTCTGGCAGTGCGTTGGCCTTGACTTTAGTCTTCGTCTTCCTATTTCTTGTGTAAAGTGCCGTTCTTCTCTGCCTTGACTTACTTTTTCCCGTTGATACTGCTTCGTTTGTTTGTTTTTTGCTTGATTTTGTTGGTTGGGTTTTAATCAATGATTCAGAGAACGTTCGAGTTGGCAGAGGCTCCGTCGGAAACTATGTATTCAAAGTCGGAATAAGTCCAATATCTTTGTCAAACATCATCCACGTGCGGCAATCTTTGGTCCCGTTGAAAAAATGTGTTCCGACAGTCGACTGTTCTGAAAGGCATGTTGTTATGCGTTCTGTGGCAATGTTCATGATTATGAGTTCTGTGGTAGAGTTCATGTATGTTTCTGGGTAGGTTTTGTGTCATCAGTCTTTCTATGAGATACTATGGTAGGAAGAACAGTACAAAACCATAGGAAGGTTCCCAGCTGTCTGGTTACCGCAATTACCTCACATGAAGAGGAACTCTTCTGAACTCAACATTATTACATCAGCAACTTCTAGCATTTAAAACTAACAGTTAGGTTGTATGGAGGTTGACGGTGGGGGAAAACGAGGCCATACATTTTCTTTGCATTGCAAAAGAAAGGGGACCAAGTTGCAATGGTGGCAGCCGCCCCTTGGAAAGTGGTGCTCTCTTTACATTTATAAACTTTATATGGCTCGTACGCTTTTAAAAAACTTGTGGACTTTTTACGTGACAAAGTCTTTTTGGTTAGATTTACTTATTTTTGTGAACATCGAAAATAGCTGCATGCAAGTTGCAGTTGGTCAAGTGCAAAGAAAATCCTGTTTCCATGAACAGTATACACTTCAGTTGAATGTTTGTGTGAGTATTGTCCCATATACGTGATGTGTTGGGTTGTTTAAGGGGTTTTTGACGTTTAGCGATCTATCGACAAAATTCCGAGACTTACAGATAAGGTATTTACAACGGTGCTGATAAGAATCTGAACAAAAATTGGGGGGTCACCGACTTTGTTTTTGAGCTATGAGCCAAAACAAAAAAGGTATGTTGTCACTTTCTAAACCACGCCGTTGTGGGAAAAGTCAAAATTTGACGTTTAGAGCGCCTACAAATAGAAACCATCTCATAAAATTTTGCCCAATTTCTAAATATGTTGAGGGGTCCCGATGTCGTTCTTCCAAAATTTTGAAATAAAAAAATGAGCCAGAAGAGTACACAGACCTTACTTTTTATAGTAACGCCGGAAAACAAGGGGAAAAAAACCACTGAAATTGACATTTTTTTCCCAAATTTGGGCGTCTTGTTGGGCGGGCAAGAAAAAATACGCGCCACATTCGGCATATGCAGCAAAGAAGGAACGCAGGTGTAGAGAGAGATGCACGATTTTAATAAACGCAAACAAAGCGCCCACCAGTTATTCGCGGTATTTGCGCATGATACCTTCGCCGCTCAAAACTAAAATTCTACCATTTGCCATGATGGGCTCATAAAAGAAGCTGAAGTTGTAATTCAGCTTGCCTGCGCGTACACAAATTCACACGTCAAACCCCTTAAGTAAAGCAAAGTGTTTGGGAAGTATTGAACACTGTTTAAACAAGTTTGAAGTGCCATTTTTTTCTCGGTTTCGGTGATTGACTTTGTTGTCTCTTCCCTCTTCCCCGCGCTACTCCCAATCTGCAGTGCTTAAAGTCCATGGCCATGGGCCATCAACTTGCGATTTATTCTCACTTTATTATTAAGCGGGCACATTTAACTTTTCGTGGTTTTGTTTTTTTTTTGAAATTAACGTTTTTTCTTTTCTTCCTTTCAGTTACTGAGAATTCAGAATTTTACGTTTCTTGCACTTTTGGGCCTTTTTCGCACAAAACATCGACTTCCCCATAGACTCACCCGTGGCTTGGCACTGTCTTTTTTTTTTTTTTACCTTTGGTGGATATTCATGCTATTTTAACATTTTAAAATCAAGAATGGGTTTACTGTTTGCGTTTAGGTTTAGTAAGTAATAGTATAAGAGGACATGTAGCATTATATCCACCTACAACGCAACAACATGTGTTTAGAAAAAGTGGGTGCAAATTAGTGTTTAGGTTATTAAACAGTCAAATTCTAATGATTGGTTTCGATTCTAAAACACCAAATGTCAAATGCCTAAAAAATGTTTAGAATTGAAAAACATGGTTGAGATATTATAAGGTGTTTAGATTTTTACAACAGGAATTTTACAATGTTTAGAAACGGTGGTGCAAAACAGTGGATAGAAAGGGTTGTTTAATTTCTAATCACTGGTCCGCCACTCAAACACCTTTAATTGGATGGAAAGCCCCTGGACGAAGGAACGTGGTGAAAAGCCTCATCCGGGCTGAAAAATAACGAAAATACTAAATTTTGGCCAAGCAAAAACCTGTATATGCATGGACATGGGCCTATTGGTAGGAAAATTCGAAATTCAATTTATATGGAAATACCTCTAAAATCTTATGAAACCACAACCTGTACGAAACCCGGTCTAGCAAGAGAGGACCATCTTTTTGGTAAGAGAAAATAATATACTGATTCCAATTGTCCGCGAATAAACGTCTACACATGACTCACATACATGTGTCAAGGAATGTGTGAATATATGAACGGTGCCACTGATTACGAAAGTTATTTACGATGGTATTAAATGCAAATCTCACTAAAAAATCAGTGCTTCAAGTACTTGAATTTCGACTTTATATCATGAAATTGGTCCTCTCTGCTAAAAAGAATGATAGCACTAACTGAGCTTACTCATTGGGCGAAGCCTATTCCCTTGAATCACTAACACTGCGAACAGTTACAAAGAATTAAATATTGTCTTTATGAATCGACCGTTTTCATCAGAGAATAGAACTTTTCCCTGTATATTACTTGCTATCAGTTATGTGGAATATTTTGTGGTTAATTTGGTGAAAATCACCGATCATTTTAAATTATCGCTCATTTTCCGTCCAAAGTCGCACTTTTAGTCTGTTTTTACGAAATAATTCAAATACATTTTATGAAATTGTTATGAACATTCATTTCAATGTAAAATGGAACTGAACAACATTTGATATTTCCTGATATAACTGAACATAACAATTACATATTAAAAAGATTTGGCCAATGGGCATCCTTCAAACCATACCTTGTGACAATTTTATATTTATTGTACTTCCATTCCGAACTCAATACTACCAGAATATTAATATGCCTAAAGTAGTGGGCCACAGCCCGGGCTCGAACTGACACCCAGACATCCCAAATTAAAATCAATAATGTCTATGGCTTAGACCGATGCGCCACGGAAGAAGCTTGCACTTAACACGCAAATTGTTGTATGCTAGGGTTCAGTGCCGTGATGTTTGAACAAAGAATCTCGTAAAACATAATTTCTTTGTATAAAGTCAATCATTTTCAATGTTAGCAGTACAAGGCACATTAGAGGATAAATAGAAATCATGTACTTAAAATTTTGCAAATATTCATTTCGTAATAAGGCTGTAGGTCTGTGAGACGTTTTTTTTTTAAAGTTTCACATGTGCCACTAATAATCGTTATAATGACCTGTGTTGATAGCATTTCTAACTCGTCGTTTCCGTTTTTGCACTTAAATCAAAATAATCTTTGCTAATGAAATGTTCATATATATGGTTGAAATCCATGCTATGCTTTTGTATTACGAGTGTTATGCGATTGTTACCAAAACATACTCCCACCTATTGATTTTACTCGTCAAACACGCGTCAAACAAAGGGAAGTTTGTTGCTGTTAATATACTCACGGTGTGGTGGGTCGCTTGTTATCAGGGATGTCTAAGTGCTTTTTGTTTGCTGTTTTTTTTCTTGTTTTTCGGGTTGTTTATTTAAAACTTGGTTGACACACTATACCGTGTGTCTTATGCTGGTCGTGTGTATGAGGAGAATCAAGAAATACTTGGTAAGGAAAAGGAAGAAAAAGATTATGGAAAGGTGAGAAAGGAAAACGTGTCCAGATTTCGTGATTATGAATGCATTTTAAGCGTGTAATCTGAAACCAAGTATTAGCTGGACGAATATAGGCCTACCTATACTTCTTAGCATTTGTTCTAAATACTTTGTAAAATTCGATTCCTTTTACGAAGTTAAGTCGATATTAATAAAAGTTGTCATGGGGAACTTAAAAAACCATTATGAGCATTCGGCTACTCGTCTTTTTATGTCGAATTTCGCCACTATGCTGTAATGGAGCTGGGCCGCAACAATCCTGTGCTTTTTCCTTTGAGCTAGGAAATTAACAGCGTACAATGTTAAAATAAAAGCCGTGTAGTATCAAGGTGATCTAAGATTTTGCATCACTTTCTTTCAATGTTTTTAAAAATGTTTATTGAGTTCCAAGTAGGCTAATTGGTCAAATCTCACGACAAATAATCAACATTCCTTTTATTTTATATACGTTCATTTCCGTCCTCCCGTAAAGTTACCCGAATTATCCTTCTTTTTAGTAATCCATAAAAGTTTTCGCATAAAGGCCATAATTACTGTTGGAAATCCTGAAACAAATTATCCTATATCTACATGAAAGTGTATATAAAATGTGATTTTGTCGGATATTCCTGGATTTTACACATGCAGAAATAATAAGGATCGAATCATTTAACTTTTACTTTACTTCCTGACAATCGGTAAAATGGTGCAAGTGATATTTCCCTTCAACGAAACCTATATTAAGATCATATGAATCATCATCTGTTTTATAAATGCAATTAACACTCTCAATAAGACCTATAGGTGAAATGTTGTTGAAAAACCAAATACTCTTGTCATCTGAGATTTATTCATTAAACATTCTGAGTCCTGCCCATTTAAATCTGTGGTCTTGACATAGAAATTATAAAGAAGACACACTTTCCGATACGACATTAAAAACTTGTGATGAAAAATCGGGAGAGAAGCTTCTTATTTGCGGAAAAAAGAAGGATATTTAGTTACTTGATGGCCCGTTTATAAACTGTAGCAATATAATCTTTGACTCAAGATTATTTAATAATGCATTAAATTCTGTGAAAAGCACATAGACCTACTGCATATACTTCATTGGAAACAGGTAAAGGGCCAAAGCGTGCTTGCTATCTTCGGAAAATCGCACAGTGTACGCAAGGGTGGTTTTTACGCGCGCGGACAACTAGGAACACCAAGTCACAATTTTGGCAGATATATCTGCTTGAGGACTGGTGCGCACAGCTAACGTGACCCAATCACCTTAATTGTTATTGTCTTATGACCCTGCATGTGGTATAAATTTCATGCAAAAATTCCTTCGGGGAAGTTATCCCCCCCCCCCCCCCTTGTCCACCAACGGAAGAAGGAAGACCTTGTCCACTTAAGTGTTAAAGAACTGAAATTGGAGGCGCTTTTACGGTAAAGTTTTTTGGACACTCTGTACAAGTCAAACCAACTTTGCTCTTTAGGAACCAATTTGGAATATTGCAGCATGGAAGAGCATGCATGTGCTACCAAAAGAGGAAAAACCTTCTTGCAAAAGTTAGATGTCATGTCATTTTAACATGAGTATTGGTCAGTTCAAACACTCTTTGTTTCATAAAAACAAAAAACCTGATTTACTTTGTACATGCACACATATGTTAATCACATCTTCACGTTCATATTATGTACATTTCCATTATACATTTGCATTTGTAATTGTCAGGGACAGAATAAGGCGACCAATTTCATTTCCACGTTCATATTATGTGCATTTCCATTATACATTTGCATTTGTAATTGTCAGGGACAGAATAAGGCGACCAATTTCATTTCCACGTTCATATTATGTGCATTTCCATTATACATTTGCATTTGTAATTATCAGGGACAGAATAAGGCGACCAATTGCGCGTCTGATGTATATAATTTGACGGTGCAGAACAAATGTCGGCCGTAAAGAATAATCTGTAAACATTTTAAAGCTTATTGAACAGAAAGTTTACTTACGTGAATGATTGTGTCCGTGCGTCGAAAATCCGATTAAAACAGGGCATGTTTTGACATTTTAAATCATATTTTGTTCGAACATGCCCCGCCCATGAAACGCATTCAAACCAATCACAGTCCGCGGCGCGCTGATTGACAAACCTTGACATAGGCCTACGCGCAATTGGTCGGCTAATTCTGTCCCTGACTTTAGCAATGTGGATATATCTTGTACATTGCCATTGCCGCCATCATTTTATAGTGCCCACAACACTGATCTAGCTACTGTCAAAACATCTCTAATCTGTGTAGCAAGATTGTTGTTGCTCCCGTTCCACTAACGCAACATCGACCCATCGGTATGCAAGTCAACGCTGCAGTAAGACCAAACAAGTGCCTTTTAAGCCGCGCTTTAACTATAGGAAAAGCTGACTGGCAAGGATTCACTGATGACCTGGGTCAGAACATGAAGAGGATTGCTCCAATGGCAAGTGCAGCAAGAAGCCCAAGATGATCAACTTAGTACCGTAAGAGGTATAGTGGTGACCCTGTGGTTTCACTCGCCCCTTCAACATGGACGAACTGGAAACCGGTATTTCTAAACTTCAACCAGGAAAAGCAGTATGCCTTGACAACATCTCAACTGAGCAGCTGAAAAACTTCGGCCCAGTAGCAAAGGACTGGCTTCTTGAGCTCTACAATTGCTGCCTTATTTCTCACAGGTTCCCAAAGATCTGGAAAAGCTCCATCTAATCACAAGAGCTATAGACCATATTACTACCTCATGGCCTACCTACAAACCTACAAACTCTTCAAATTCTCCTATTGCACCTGTTATAGACGAACACCTCATAGGCCATGTTGCAGCACAAAGCAGTTTTTCACGGCAAGGGTGCGCTTGTGCAACAAAACCAAGTATTCAACTTTACACATCGGAGTCGTGTTCGTTGATATATCCAGCAGCTTAGGACCCGTTAATCTCATATGCTTACTCCATAAATTTTTATTGGAACTCACCAAGGGCATCCGCTTGACTGAGCTCCTCAAATATTGCCTTGCAAACAAGAATGTTCTTTGTTCAGCTATGAGTCGAAGCCGAGTCGATGGGTGAATGGACTGGACTACCCTAATGGAGCGTACTCGCACCTCTCATGTTCAACATCTGTAGCCAACGACCAACCTATAGGAGTGCAGGAAACCTGTCATTTTTATTTATGCGAGACGATGCTTGAAATTAGCGCCAAGATACAGACGTCACACAGTTGGTCGAAAAGAGACTCCTCTCCAAAGCTTTGGAAGAACAGGAACTCAGTTTTTAACGTTCATCATCCAAGACACCAGACTTTGCTTTCCATCTACGCAACCGTGAAGCCAAACAAAAAAAAAAAAAAAAACGTGAGCTTTAAGTAACCTGGTGGTCTTGAACACCCCTGGAGCACTGTTATACCCTGTCTACCTAGAGTTACGTGGATCGCACTCGTTTAAGAAACCACATAAAAAAGACATGGAGTAAAGTAGGTATGCGCTATCACATCTTGAACAACATTCACTGGCACAAGATGGGGTGCTCGCCCACTAACCCTAAGATCGACTTCACTTGCCCTGCGCTACTCTGTGCATAGTATGCCTGCCCTGTAGGGAATATCAACTCTCGCCAAGAAGATTGGTCCGCGTTAAATGCTCCTTCCAGCTTATCACAAGGATGGCCTTCGACCAACTCCAACGGAGAACTTACACATACTAGCAGGAATTGCCCCAACAGACAATGCGTTCCGGTCGTTATATAGTGTAAGCGAACATTCAAGAGCGTAGCTGCCAAGTATCCAATGTTAAGCACCCTATGTCTGGACAAAGACAGGCCGCTAACGCCGTAAAAATCCAGAGAAAGCTTTTTGAGCAAAGTCCAACCCTTTAAAACAGTCTCTATTTGGTTTAAAAGAGTCGCCTTTTGGAAAGAAAGAACTATCAGCCAAGGTAACATCTATTGGTATTGAACACTGTAAGCTCTTCCCACCTGGAGCTGACTCCTCATTGGCTGAATGGCGATTGCTAAAACAGATTGAGAACCAGAATCGGCAGATCTAAGCTTCATGGAGAAGTGGGGCTACCTGAATGCAGACAGGACAATACCTGTGGTGGGTGTAGAAACAGACACCATAGACATGAATAGGGACAATTGGAACATCTCTTGGTCTGCCAGGTTGGAGCTGACAGAAAATTTATATAGATACGTTATAAAGTAATACTTTTCAGTCCAAGGCCCAGGGTTTTTAATAGTTAAAAATGAAGGCCCTTTATGACCCTTTTAAATGACAAGTTTAAGGAGTTAAGTACAAGGAAGAATATATTGGCGAAAAACGAAAGGGACCCTTAACAGTGCAGAAGATAGCGGTACTTGTACGTTATACGTACAAGTACGTACAAAAGGCACCAAATTAGAAAGGAAATACAAAAGGAATTTTACAAAATCCTCCCGGGATCTCAGTTTTGAGATGAGAAAAGGGGAAAAAGGATGACAAATGCAGAATTGATTGCCAAACAACCTTTATAAACGAATTCTATGTGTCAACATTTTGATTCCATGTGTCGATCGAAATTTAATTATTGAAAAAAATGTCACTGATTGACGTCATATCTAATTTCTTAATTAATACTTTTATTTGAAAAAAAAGATATCAAATTTGCGCACCATATATTTTGTGATTTGTATCTTTTTTAAAACTCTATGTAGTGAAGATTACAGTTCAGAAACGGTAAAAATAAACTGTCCGCGGGGTGAAGTCTTAAAACCTAAGTATTCTTTAAAAAGTTGTTGCATTGTGGTGGGTAAATCATGACGTATAGCTAGTACTTTAGTATACGTACTTGTACGCTAGTCTGGACTGTTTAATTTGTACATGAGGGAATGGCCCTTTCTTTTTAGGTCGTCCGATGCAAAGGACTTTATGTTTGCATGATTCGTGGGTCTGTGTCCATGTGTACGGTTGGGTTGTGTGTGTGTTGTCAACAAACACACCTTTAACACCTTTGGGACATTTTTCCACTTATGAAACCGTTAGTGCAGCGATGGACCAATCATATTGTTATGCTTTACATTGAGACAGATGTCTTATGTAGGGTAACAGATTAGGTCAAAGGTTATTTAGGGGTCGCTTAGAGTCAGTATATTCCTCTAGCATACATTTTTGGGTTTGGCACTTTAACATGCTGTAGCTTTTTATTACAGTGATGGATCAATTACCTGGTATGCTTGTACATTTAGACAAGGGGTACCGTGTGCAGGGCAGATTGGTTGATGATTATCTTCCTTATGGACGGTTATATTCCGTCTCTTGGCATTTTAGGGTGGCAGCTTTGTCGCCAGCATTCTCAAGTGATGTTAGTAATCTTGTGCACCACATATAAGATCGACTGTTAGAGCTTGGTTAATTGCGTTAGTCAAGGTCTGTGAGCATGCTAAATTGAGCGTCTAGAAAGCTGAGTTTGATAATGAGCCTTTTTGTGTTCATGATGTCAAGATTCTGATGGATTTTGTAATCAACACGATTACAAGAGATAGGGCAAGCACGAGTATCTCTTGGAGATTCCAGCTTAATTGTATGAACTTCTTTGTTAGCAATCCAGTGGTCTCTGTACCAAACTAGATGGATGATCCATTATCCAATCCATCTAGAACAAAGCTAGATGGGGTCATCCAGTTATACGCTTAGCTCTATTCTGGACAACTCAAGCTCAGTAAGGAGGTAGGTGTTGCACTAGATCATGCTGTACTAGCGTACTAGCCCTGGAGCTAGCACACATTTGTAACACATCTTAAGTACAAAAGGTTTGAGTGATTAAATATGTTGACAGACTGACCGGAACCCCTGAAACGCGATTCTTAAGTGCCGCAAGTGGTGCCTTAAGGAGAGGGGGCCAAACCAAAGTTTGTACAGGGGTCAAATTTATAAATTGATCCAATCATGTTGAAAAGCACACCATGTTATGTGTCTAACCATAAGGATTCAGAAAAGGTATAGTTTGTAATATGTACAGCCTAAAGTTTCATAGTTATAGGCTAAAAACAGCAAAAATCAATAAAAAGGGTCAATTTCAGTTGTACAGGGGTCAAATTTTAAAGTTGCTCCGATTTGGATAAAAAATGGTACAAATTATTGGTGGAGTTCATAGGATTAAAATAAGGAATATTTTGACTGTCTTAAATGCTTAGATTCCGATGTAGGGGGCACAGAAGGTCAACGTCCATTGCATTCAATGGGGCTTGATCTTGTTACCCCCCTACTTTCTTAAGCAAGCATTTGAGACACTCAAAACTATGGCTCCGGTAGGAGCCATAGTCCGGCGGTCCATAGACGATAACGGAATAAAGCGTGAAACTAATGTTGCGTAAAGTGTCAACTGAATCGATTGCCTTATTTTTTACCATTGTTCCCGGACTATGAGTACGCCGGACAATGGTTACTTCTTCACCGGGCTAGCAAGAGGACATCTTTTTGTAAGAGAACATATTTATAATACTTATTACATCCAATTGTCCGCAGAATAAACGTCTACACATGACTCACTACATGTGCAAGGAATGTGTGAATAATATGAACGGTGTCACTGATTAGAGGTTATTTACGAAGGTATTAAATGAAAATCTCAATTAAAAATCAGTACTTTCAGTACTTGAATTTCGACTTTATATCATGAAATTTGTCATCTCTGCTAAAAAGAATGATAGCACTAACTGAGACTTACTATATTAGGGCGAATCATTTTCCCTTGAAATCACGAAAAGTTAAAAAGAATTAGATATTGTATTTATGAATCGATTGTTTTACTCAGAGAAGAGACGTTTTCCCTGTGATATTACTTGCTATAGTTATGAGGAATATTATTGGTTCAAATTGGTGAAAATCACCGGATCATGTTAATACCTATTGTCGCATTTTTCGTCCAAAGTAGCACTTTTAGTCTGTTTTTACGAAATACTTCAAATACATTTTTATTGTTATGAACATTCATTTCAATGTAAAATGGAACTGACAACTTTGATCTTTCCTGATAATAACTGAATACTAACAATTACATATTAAGAAAGGATTAGTCAATGGGCATGTTTCAACCTCCTTGTACAATTTTATATTTATTATACTTCCATTCCGTTTCTATGGTCAGGGTGACTGTTAGCCTACATACCCAAAATTAAAGATAATGATCACCAGAACTCAATACTAGTATAATATTTATATGCCGAAAGTAGTGGGCCACAGCCGGGCTCGAACTGACAACAACAGACAATCCAAAAGTAAAATCAATAACGTCTAGCTTAACACGCGAATTATTGTATATGCTAGTATGTGAGGGTTCAGAACAAAGGAATCTCGTAAAACATCATTTTCTTTGTATAAAGTCAATTATTTTCAATGTTAGCACTAAAAGGCACATCATGAGGATAAATAGAAACCATGTACTAAATTTTGCCAATATTCATTTCGTAATAAAGGCTATAAGTTTCACATTTGTCACTAATAATCGTTATAAATGACCGTTTGAAAGCATTTCTAACTCGTCGCTTCCGTTTTCTTAAATAATATCTTGCTCATGAAATGTGTCATATATACTTCTTATGGTTGAAATACATGCTATGCTTTTGTATTACGAGTAGTTAAGCGATTGTTAAAGATACTCCCACCTAGTGATTTTACTCGTCAAACATTGTCAAACACGCGTCAAAGGGAAGTTTGTTTCTGTTAATATACTCACGGTGTGTGTCGCTTATATCAGGGATGTTTTGATGCTTTTTTTTGCTGTTTTTTCTTGTTTTTCGGGTTGTTTTATTTAAGGGGGAATATATCATTGGAAGGGCTAAAAATGAAATCCACATATTTTAAATCAAGGAAAAAATTACCTTTCTATTGCTTTTTGTTTGACAAAATCGGAGCTTCCGTTCAAAAGTTATGGTCAAGAATTAAACTTCGTGAATTGGAATTTCTTATGTTTTCTATTGTTTTTAACATCTTATGTATTTTTTTGTTTTTCAAGCTGCGATGTTTAGTTTTTTTCCACTTTAAAAATTTATATCTCAAACCGTAATTTACCTTTTGAGCTCTAATTTTCAAAATTATCTTTTAAAATTCAAGCACTTATTTTCTAATTCATCGTGAAAGTAAAACAGTGTAAAAAAAAAAAAAAAAAAAAGCCTACATACCCAAAATTAAAGATAATGATCACCAGAACTCAATACTAGTATAATATTTATATGCCGAAAGTAGTGGGCCACAGCCGGGCTCGAACTGACAACAACAGACAATCCAAAAGTAAAATCAATAACGTCTAGCTTAACACGCGAATTATTGTATATGCTAGTATGGGGAAAATCCTGGACGATCTATTTCCTGGACGATCTACGATTAATCCCTATTCATGTCGGCGAGCTTTATCAATAATCAATCACTCGTCACTCAGTGTTACTCTGCAGCGATAACTTGTAACTTAGTGAGTGACTTTGAGGCTGCCTTGAAAGGAGTTTTCAAGACATTATTTCTCGGTGTTCAATTAGACATTATTTATTCATTATTTTATTCACACCCCATCTTCCTTGATTATACATTAACGACAATACAATAACAATCCACTCCTTTTGGTTTAATAATGTTCCTTGTGAAATAAAAAACATAGGAAAACAAACTATCAAAAAGAGTGCTCCTTTAACATTTACGTGTGTGGGCCTATACGAAAACTCTGCACGGTTATCAGGCGCGACAAAAATCGGAGCTTCCGTTCAAAAGTTATGGTCAAGAATTAAACTTCGTTGGAATTGGGAATTTCTTATGTTTTCTATGTTTTTAAATCTTATGTATTTTTTGTTTTTCAAGCTGCGGTGTTTAGTTTTTTCCACTTTAAAAATTATATCTCAAACGTTAATTTTACTTTTGAGCTTAATTCAAACCGTATCTTTTACAAATTCAAGCACTTATTTTCCAATTCATGTGCAAGTAAAACAGGGTTTCTAAAACATATCAAAACACACTTAAAAAACCAGTGTTTCTAGACTAATAACTATATCTAAAAGTCAATTTTAACGATAAGGCACACTTGCAAACAATATTTCTCAAAACGATTTATCTAGAGAGAGGGATAAAAGCAAATGGAGTATAATAACTACACTATGGGATGAACTAACATATTGTCATTAGCCATGGGAAATTGTTTTAAGGGGGGGGGGGTCATTGGTGCACTGGTGAAAAAATTATTTGTAATTTTTTTTGATTCTTGACAATCCTAACCATAGATTTAGAATTCTGTGGGGGTAACAGAGAGTACAAAGGCATTCAGAGGTCACTTAGGGTCATCAATTGCTCCCACCTTTTTTTTCACACATTAATCAGGAGGGGCTATATTGGGACCGCTTGTCCCTATTTGTTTTGCTTGCGCATGGTCTGAAAGATGTAGTCGTACATACATCAATTGACTTTGCCCCACCAACAATTGTACGGCACCCAAGCGGGAAATTAACCGTGAAGTTTTATACCGTAAATCTAAAAAATACAATCTGTACTGTGGGGCCGTAAATTAAAAAAAAAAAATGAGAAATTATTCAAATTTATATTAGAATCTAAATGGTGAACTCTTTTTGGATATCCTGTCCGAATTTTGTAATGATACGCGTTCATTGGTTTGAAAACAAAGGCTATTTGCAACAGTGCACTTGAAAAAACTGAATTAAAGTCATTTAAATACATCTTCAGTGTGCTGACAAATCCCGTAGGGATAAGTTGTAAATTGCATTGGAGGGCTTTCTAGTTATGTAGAGGAAACCTTGAAAGCAAACAACAACCCAACAGTAACCACTGAATTTAAACTTGATGTTATATCAAAAACCACGATGTCATTGGAACAGAGGGACCTTTCCCTTATTTGTCCAAAGCGGGTTGTCTTTAAAGTTAATATGAGTCGACAAGTGACGGAGTGGAACTAAATAAAGTGATAAGATAATGTTAATAAAAAAAATAGGAAGAGACAGTGTAGCATCTACGTAATTAAGGACATGAGGCGATGTCCAGAAAGAAGCGCCCCCCAATTTTTTTCGAATCCGTGTTTTTGTCATATTTGGAATGCTTCCAATGGATTAGATCACCACTGAATTGAATAAGCGAATACGCTGCTCTTTATGATATATAAGATGATGGATTTAGTACTTTCTGTCGTGCACCGTGCACGACAGAAAGTCAAAGCACCGGTGTTATATGGGACAATTACGATAGTAAGTCATTCAAAACAAGGTTGCTGTTTTCTTTTGTACTGTTGTCCAGTAAACCTTTCGGGAACGTCTAGTAGGGGGCTACAATAGATTCTGTGCAATTTGAGAGAATTAGTATCCTAAAAAAAAATATCCTCCTGTCACCTTTAAGCATGCATCAGTCAAACTTGGAACGGCATAAATATGGTGACTCTATGAAATCGCTTTGTTCTCAAAACCAATGAAGCAAATCAGATGAAATTTGACCAGTAGTGTGGAGGAAGAATAGGCTTTAGACTATAACGCAAACATTTCAAAATGATGCTCAAACTCAGATGACTGCATTTTTTGGGGACACGCTGTATAATTAAAAGGCATTCAATCTTAATAGCCAAGGGGAAAGGGAAAAAACAACAAATCTTGGAGTATAACCACACATATCAATGAGGAATACTTCTTTACAGCAGTAAAATTTACATCTCTTATTTACAAAATACCAAGTACATATGATTTCCTGGGTAGTAAATCAAATTAAGATCCATAGGTCGCCCGATACAGTTTCCGAACGCTTTTTGTACTAAAAGGTGCAACGAGAGCTAGAGATTTCAAATGACAGTTGTCCCCGAAAAAATATGAACATTCTGATTTTTGGGAACTGGTGTAAAGCTTCATAATTCAAGAATATCCCAACTGTAAGGTATTAAGCTGAGAACTGTTTCTCTTTGGTATAGAAATTGTGAATTTTCTAATTTTGTATAGGACACATGCGAACTTCATCCTAATTTTTCTATTGTAATATAAGCATATACCAAATCACCTTTTGTTGTTTCTCGATTTAAGTTCGTTCTGTAAAACCAATACAGGTAGGGAGTCCATTGAACATCTGATCTATATTAAATCACTACAGTATCAGTGATGATATCACAGAAAATATGATGACTTGAAAGCTCTCGTTGCCCCTTTAAACTGCATATCAGTACGCGCGGTTGATAAATGCACCCTAAAAACTGTCTATTGTCTGCTCATTATAGTTTACAACACCCTGAGTTTTAGCATCATATTGCACTTAAAATTATCCATGCCCCTCCTTTTTTAGAGATTTGAAACTATAACGCTGAATCATTTCCTGATCTTGTTACAACATCAGAACTCTGGAATTTGGAACACTATTCAGTTCCAAAGCTTACAGTTTTTGATTGAATAAAATCAAAGCTAAAAAAAAATTCGTTGAATATAACTATAAAATCAAAACTTCATTTCCACAGAACTACAATTGTTAAAAACACTAAAAAATGTAAAAATCTCCAAATTAAAAAAAAGTAAAAACATTAAAAATTACTTTAAAAACTTTAAAATACTAGGATCTCACAAATCTTTTAAATATTCTCAAAGTACACATACAATGTTTTCTCCCACTACTTGAATTATTTATAACATATATTCCTTGAACACGCTATCTAAATAGCAAAACTTACCCAGCGACACTTTTTAAGTTTCATAAACGCTCTGAAAAGTTTTTCAACTACTATTACTGTACTCGATATACATCGTTAAATATGTACACCACGGCATTAAAATAGCTAAATGTAATAATGATTTTGAAAAAAACGGGATTAGTAAAAAAATGATCCCATGCCATGCATTTCGTGGCATGCCACATTAAAACGTACTGACATAATTGCAATTATATTTGCACACTAAAGCTCTCAAGATTAATATTGGCTATGATACAATGATTTTTGATATGCATAGAAATTCGTACATATCCCTTAGTGAGCTCGTTTCCTCGGGTTCACGGTGACTCCAATCCAGGTATCTAACACTATCTTGTTCCGCAGTAACAGTATGGAGTCCCTGGTTGAAGTTTTCACTGTTCCACTTTCTGACAACTCCTGTGCACAGCGCATGCTCTGAAAGTGACATGCCCTACAGAAAATGTACTATACAATGTTTACGAGTTAGTAGCTAGAACAGTCCACTGTCATGTAGATCCTTCGAAACACTTTTCAAACGGGAGAGATTTTTCAAAAGTCCTCTCTTTGTTTTACACATACCCTATTTTAATGAAATTTAAAAATGATCATACTTTTTTCTTGCTAGCGCCGCTGGATCGATTGAACTGTCCAGAACCAGTGAATTGAAGAAGGGCACATGGATACTCGCGTGGGCGGCCACGATGAAGATCAATGCGCCGATCTGCAAAAAAACAAAAAAACAGTAATATCATCAAGCAAAACAATGGTCATAGGTTCAAATTGAAAATGTCTCCAGTCCGTGTATGTTGAACTTACTCATAAACATTCCCTTAAGAAAAATGGGTTTTGGACACAAAAAGTATCTAGCATGCACATTACTAAATGTTATAGGTTATTTGATAACTTTTATTGTCCCATATACAAAATCCCCATCTTGCTGCAATTCTCTAAGTTTGCCCACTTTTAAAAGGGGGCATTTCGTGATCCACATGCTCGTGCCCCGTTGAGATTTGTATATCATCTCATGGAACCGTTGTTTGGTAAGTAATAGTATGTGTGCTTCAAGTTCTTAAAGGTCCATGGCCCGCTGAGTAGACATTTCTTATTTCTTACATTTTCGTACCTCACATATCCGGCTCATATCGCACACATTTTTTAAAGTTGAACATCGGGAAAAGTGTTAAATTTCCAGATAAATATACCCAAAACTGACAGGGACTTTTCCTGTTTTCGCGACCGCGTATCAAGATGCTGGAGTTGGATTTGCCCCCGTTTAATGACGTCAGAGTAACAATTTGTAAACAAAGCTCACTGGGCTAACCGCACCGCCACCCTCCAGATTCTCTCCTATGTCGGTTTCTTTGTCTGGTACTTGAATAAGATATTGGTTCGTATTCTCCTTTCGGTACGGTCGCCGCTGGTGCACCCGTCGACAATACAAGCGCATTATTATCGTAATTTGAAGGCACCAAATCAAGAACAATTATGCCATATGATGACAGTCACGTACGACTCATACACGAGAAGTCAACTGTTTACGTATGCAAGAAAACTGGCCACGCGCACGTCCCGTCCACGATGACGATCAGGACGCGTAATTTCTATCGCTATTTTGTTTACTCGGACGTCACTCTGGGTCACGCTTGGCCAGCGCGATAATCACTTTCATTATGGATTTCCTTTTGAATGCTTGTCTCACAACCATGATATTATGCCCAATTTTAAACTATACGGTTTCTCATTTACTGCTTCATGCAGATTTTTACAT
>JAMKCH010011561.1:0-28442 GCA_023653785.1 Ophioderma brevispina
GGAACAGCACCACAGACAATGGAACACCTCTTGGTCTGCCCACTGCTGGAGCAACAATGCACAAATAAGGACCTTGCGGAATTCAGTGAAGCAGCCAGACATTGCACCCATCTCTGGCTGGATCATATTTGAGAACCACAGTGTTTGGACACGATAAGAAGAAGACCTAATCCATATGGCCTCCCTGACTTTTCTTTTGAACTGGTTAGCTTCTTTATCTATGATGGTGGCCCCTTTCCAGTCGATGACATGGTTCTCTGCAGCAATATTATGACCTGTAATGGCTGATTTATTGAGTTCTGTAATTTATTTATTTATACAGAGTAGCCTCATCAGTATTTAAGTACTGCTCTCCCTGAGGGCCCTGTTTAAGTTATACACTTTTGTTATACAAGTTATACAAGTTTTAATGATCTGCAACAACAAGTCAACAGAAATACAAATTACTTAACCCTTCAAAATTAAAAAGAGATAATGAACATAAAGGAATAGATTCTTTACTTTGCACTAGTGTGTACTTCAAAACTTTTCTCTTATTGTAATCACTCTATTGATAGAGTCGACAAGTTTAAGGACTTGGGTGTCATTTTCGATCCAAACTTATTTTGGTATAATCATATTGATTATATCTCCTCTATTATTTCTAAACGCATTGGTATTATTCGCAGGGTTAAGTTTTATCTCCCCTCATGATCAGCTACTCTTAATCTGCTTGCCAATGCCCTGATTTTTTCACACTTTGATTACTGCAGTCCAGTTTGGTCAAACTGTAATTTTAAACTTAGCAATTCTCTTCAAATTCTTCAAAACAAACTTGCCCGTGTGCTACTTTCTGCTGACATTCGTACACCTATTTGTGATATGATGAACAACCTCGGCTGGGATAAATTAAGTCAAAGATGGAGCAAACATATTCTTCTCCTTGTGTTTAAATGTCTTCAAAATGATGCTCCTTCTTACTTATCATCACCATTTACTTTTACTTCAAATATTCACACCCAAAATACTCATAGCCAATCATGTAATACACTCGTCATACCCACTTGGAGTATCATACCTGGCAAACGGACATTCCAATACAGAGGTGCTTCAATGTGGAATAATCTTTCACCCCATGTCCGCAGAAATTTTTCAGATATAACATATTTATTTCTATCCACAATCATACATCAATATAGACATATTACATACGTGGTAAGTAATGTAATTGTATATATACATGAAGTGTAATGTGGAAGAGTACCCCGGTACTGGAAAATAAGCCTAATAATGGCCTGTCAAGTCCCAGACTCTATTTCTATTTGTTTGTAGTTTGATATAAGTGACTTTTTATAATTAAGTTTAAAAGAATGAAGATTTTTTGATTTTTTGACATTAGGTGGAATGGTGTTCCATTGTTTAACGCCAAGGTAAAATAGAGATTTACCACTAAATTCAAGTTTAATATATATTTGAAAGTCTGAAGCATGTCTTGTAGGATAGGTGTGGTTTTCGGCATTTGTTACAAACATGTTGTCAAATGTGGAGGGTAACAGCTTATTGCTACATTTGTACATGAATGTACCAATATTAAGTTTACACAAATCCATTATTTTTAGTTGATTGTATTTAAGAAATAAAGGATTAGATGCGCTTCGGCAATCACTATAGCTCACTGCTCTCAGTGCATGCTTTGAATATGAATGCTAACACTTTTAAATCTAATATTGTGTTTTGAATCTTGTTTTTATGCTTTGCTGTTTTATTTATAACAGTTCCAATGATAATTTCTGCATCTTTTTCCTTGTAGGTTTATGTATTTTAAGGCAAACTTGATTGAAATCTTATTTTATGCTGCTCTAATTAATCTGTTTCAAACATTATCACATCAATTCATTGTTTGTACATACATGTATAAATGTTTATTATCTTTCACTTGTAATTATATATGTATATCAGGGTCTCATGGGAGACCAGTTTGTATAACTGATTCGAGTTACCCTGAATAAATAAAGTTTTAGTACTACTACTACTTTACTTCCACCTTTTCAGCATCGTTTGATGTTCTTTGAGTCGGGTACCAAATGCCCTTCCTGTTTCTCCAATGTATGATTTTTCACAACATTTACAATTAATAAAATGACGCCACTTCACAACTCTTGATGGTGCCTCTTTTATCTTTTTGATGCACTAACAGACTCTTGAGCATATCGTAGGGTTTCATTGCTGTGGATATGTTGTTTCCAAAATGTGTATGTGTTATAGTACTGGAGTCTTAATTGCCCCTGTGGTACTGATATGGTGGGGGAGTCTTGGCTTTGTTGAGCTCACGTGGTGGGGGAGAGCATTGTGTCTGTAGGCTCACATGGTGGGAAACTTATTCCCCCATGGTGCTTGTATTGTGGGCGAGTCTTGTCCCCGTTGGCTCGCATGGTGGGAGGGATTATGCCCTTACGGCCTGCCGGGCTGAAAATATAGGGGAGTCGGATTGTCCCTCTAGTGCTCACATGTTGGGGAGACCTTGTCTCTGCAGTGCTCACATGTTGAGGGAGTTGGGGCAACTTGTGTATGAGTTTGGGTAGCACTAACCATCATTAAGAAAGTGACCACTTTGGAAGAACAAATGGGGTAAATTTTGAAATGAAGACCACATACAATCGAAGAAATTCCAATAGCAGATGAAATGGTACGTACCCTTGAGACTTTTAAGTATGTGGAACCCAAAGGATTTAAAAAGCAGGCACACTTATGCATACCCAACATCAAGCCTTCAAATGTTAGGGTTAAATCATTGTATTTTATGGTCTTCTGACATTAAACATTTGTTTTCTTCTTCTTGTTGTTTTTCAGAATTTCAGGAAACTCAATAACAGCTGGGAACATGACTAATATTAACGTAAATAACTTACAACCTTTCTTCTGTAAGTACTGCACAAAAGAATTGGATTGCTTTGACAAATTTCAGCAACATGTCCGAAGGCATAAAAGGTGTGGGGAAAAGGCGTGGCTACTGTTTGAGCAAAGGAGGAAGCTAACGTACTGGACATACCAACTTGTTCACGGCACATATTTCTGGCATAACCCAAGAAACATTGAGAGTGAGAGTGCTGTAGGCGAACATCGAAATTGCCCATCTATCCACAAACAGGCATATAAGAATGTTTCAGTTCCACGAAACAGCAAGACACATGGTACTAAAAAGAGCACTAGTTCAGCTGATGTTAACAGAAAGAACAGGACAGCCACTCAACTTGGAGATGACAAATTTGGTAAAACTAACAATGCTAAGAAATGTCACGAGTGCGATGAGTGTGGTCAGCGCTTTCGTTGGAAAATAGACTTGACTCGACACATCAGAACTCACACTGGAGAAAAACCATTTCAATGCAGGCATTGTCGTAAACGTTTTTCATGGAAAACCAATTTGACTCAACATATGCAAACTCATACAATGAAGAAACAACTACTGTACCAGTGTGACCGCAGCTTTACCTTCAATCGGATTTGAACAGACACATTAAAACACACGGGAATAAACCATATCGTTGTGTAAAGTGTGGAAAATGCTACACAAGGAGCACATGTCAAAAGTCACTTTAAAACTTACACGCATAATTATGTCTTAAATCAAGTTCATGTTTTCATACGTTTTTATTTATCTAATGGCACCTCTTTAATTATTAAAGAGGATATGCCCATTTAAGAATATACAGTTTCATTTTGAATAGATTCGCCTTCACTTCACTCACTCCACAACCAATGTATTATCCGATATTCAAACCTGCTTTGATGTGAGAGCAAAGATCGCTAAATTTTATAAGCTCATCGATAAATCCTGTGTCAAATTCAAGAGTATTTTAAAAAGGGCGGAGAGAAAGCGAAAGTTGAGATTAAATGTCGTCCTGAAATTACACTTGATTCACACTAAAGATTCACCAAACACATAATAAATCCAAGCGACTTTGAAACTTCCAAAACTTTTTAGGACACAAGTCACTGTTCATGATGAGACATTTTTTGTATCCACAAAAAATCAATACTCTCAAGAGGCCAAACTGGATTATGTTTTACGTTTAATACCGTCTGGGCCTATCATCATGCACGCATGTGCTATAAAGTCTTTGCAAGTTGTTGTCTTTGCATTTGTAATGTGATTTTATTGATTTTATTGTAAAATTATTCTATTTAACCTTTTGGGGCTGCCAAAGATATATTTTTACATGATAACTTACCCGTCATTAATCTTCTCTCGCTAGTCCGAATCCTATGCTAATTTCAAGAAAACTTGTTCAATTTCAATGTCCCGCTGTTTCTCTTTAGCCCAATAGAACTCTCCTCCACATTAAAGGTGCATTTGTGATGTCCACGCTGTAAGTCACGATTTCCTTCATCGCTGCCACACTGAATTTGTGTCTTGTGTTTGGTTTTAGAGTCCACAAAGTTGCTCTGGATATTCCCGAAGCATTTTGAGGTCATCTGGCCTATGCCATTACCGTGGAGAGCATATTTCATTTCTCATTAGTTTTGTCTCTAATGTAGTTAATGACAATTTAGTGAGAAGTACACCTGAAAGTATGGAGAATCGAGGGGGGGGGAGGGATCATTTCCCCATTGAAATTTTTTGTCCCATGAAATGTTTGTTTTTGTGTTAATTATGAACAAAACGTTATCCCAATGTGTCGACCACATTAATTTACACTCTCTATGATAAATTTAGTACAACTTTGTATTCTTTTACTGTGCAAACGACTGAACCGAACTCGATTTTGCTACAAAAACCTGCTCAACAGGAAGGGGCGTTTTACTGTACTCTATGGTCTAGAGAATAACTGCCAATGTCTCGGTTCATGATGTTTGTGCCCCGCCTTACCTTCTTTCTAATCCATATGCCCTTCCCTGACTTTTTTTTTTTTTTTGAACTGGTTAGCTGCTTCTTTATCTATGATGGTGGCCCCTTTCCAGTCGATGACATGTTCTCTCCAGCATATTATGACCTGTAATGGCTGATTTATTGATTTCTGTAATAGATTCTTTACTTTGGACCTAGTGTGTAGCTACTCTACTTCTTCAAATTTTCTCTTACTTATTGTAATCACTCTATTGATAGAGTCGACAAGCGTTTAAGTCCTTGGGTGTCATTTTCGATCCAAACTTGTTACTTGTGGGCTTTATACTTACTCTGACGTAGACTCAACATTGCATCTCTCTTGGTATTCAGACCTCAAATATACCCAAAAATATACCCATACCCAAAATGGTGTGGTTCCCCCCGTGGTGACAAATTACACAACATGCACACGCACACACCTCGACCCTCTCAAATTGACTCTAATCTACCATGGTTGTTTTTTTTTCTGTATCTTAAGGTTTTGATCTAAATGGGGTGAATTTTTTCAGGTCTATGGTGTTTTTCACCCATATAACCTTTGCAGAGGCAGGCCCTCCTTTATACTCCTTAACCCTCGTTCCTCGGAATTTTGGGATGTTTTTGGGGTCGGGAGAGTCCTTTTCTTTTTTATTTTTGGCCCGTCCTCTCGGGGAATAATTTGGCGCCGTCACGGCCGCTTCACGAGGCGCTAATTGTTCGCTTCCCGTGAATTCCTTACTCCTATCATTCATCCTTCTCCGTTGTAACTGTTCCTTTTTTTGTGATCGTTTCAGATTCGGATATTGGCGATCCCATATTAAATACATTGTGTTTATATTAGGACCGTTATATTTCGGATTTATTCAGGAAACATATTTAATTTATATATAGATTTTAAATGCTTTGACTTATCAAATTTCCAAAGTGTCTCGCGGCGTCTGATTTCATTTCTGCCTCCGCTAACCTTTAGGATCTTTGTTTTGGCTTTATACCTTTTTCGCGGGCATTTATTGCATCCCTTTTGTTGCGCGATGGTTGCGTGTAAGGTTGTGTAAAGCTTCTTTGGCCCCCTGATGAATTTCATGAGTCTTCTATATTCATCGCAAGTGTTTTCCCGTTCTTCCCCATGCCCTCTTGATGAGAATCGCTGTAGTTCTAGGTATTGGGATGAAGCGAAGTATTCGTTCTGCAGTTTCAGGTATTCAGGTGAGCGCAGATCGTAGCGTATCATATGAATCGGGGGATAGAGGTAAGCCTGGTTAGTCTTTGGTTGGAGCAGCTCGGGGGGCCCTACCTTTCGGGGTAGCACCCCCCCCCCCCCCCGCTCGCTCCTCTCGGTTCGAACTTTATTCGGTTCCGACCATGATCGGTCTCACACCCCAAACCTGCACGGCAAAGCCTGGATTCAGGGATAAGGCGAACAAACGAGCTCCGAGACACAAGGTCTGGAGCGAGGTTTCCGATCGATAGTGGACTCTATGTTTCTTCCCAGAGAATCAATCGTCACTAGAGCTTCGGCTCTTCCTACTCCATTTCTGTCGGAACTCTCTGGCTTTTATTTATCGTCCCAGCTAGTGGTTTCTGGTGTTGCCAGTTTCCCGTTTCCGTCACTTCCGAGTCCTCAGTAGCGATATCTCGCGAAGTTTTCGGCCGCCGTTTCATCGCCTATTTCTATTTCTATTTCCCCCGTTTGCTCAGTCGTTGCAACCTCGGGAGAATATCATGCCGCCTAGAAGCACAAATTCCGCTTCTTTGTTTTCAGCTCCGATTGTTACCGAGACCAAGGTGCTCCAAAAAATCGATACAGCAGGTTAGTGTGTCGACCGCACCGCCGAGTGTCATGACTACCAACCACATTCTGGTAATGTGTCGTTCCCTGTCAGGACCGGTTTATGGGTGGTAATTTACCCTCCATGCAGCTCAATCCGCTCACAGCCCAATGCGTTATGGCTAATTGATTGTGTGATGGTCTCCCCCATGCCCTAACATGACCACCAGGCGGGCAAGCCTTTGTTCCCTTCTTCTATTGTGGTCAATTCAATGTTCCAGGCATGACTTGTCATCCTTTCATGCCTCAGGCAATGGGGTTCCCTTGGCAGCAGGTTGCCCTTGGTTTTCACAACATCCTTGGTCATTCCCGGCCCGACCTCGACCTTCTATTCCTGCTCGGCCGTCAGGTGTCGCGATCCCTTTGCGGTGCCGGCCTTTCTTCGGCAAACAGCGGGTTTCATCGGCCAAGTCATCCTCTGTTTAGCAGCCGTTCTGGCTTCCGTGTGACTCAGCCACCTCAATCGGTATTGCCTCTGTTCCATTTTCATCGGGAGGTGATCCTGTTCAGTTGACATCTGCAGGTTCTCAACACAGGGATCCGAATGTTTAGATGTTCAGACTGGGAACACTTCAGCCCATAGAGATTCCGACTCAGTTTCTGATTGGTTTGATGAAGATGCTGATGGGTCTCATTCATCGTCAGATGGAAGATATTTTTTTATCCTGATAGGGTTGATCCTATTGTATCTACTGACTGCCGCGGCTGAGGCTTTCAATCTAAAGTATCAAGATGATGCCGACGACAGCCAGGCTGTGTTTCACTTCAGTTTGGTGGGATTGGTTTTTGGTCACGGAGCGTTTCGGCTCCCTAATCCTTTACTTACCAAGATATTTTAGCAAAAAGGGACGTTTCATGAAGTCTAAGTGCCGCCCCTCTCCATCTGAGGCAGTATTTTTTTCGGTTCCTAGAATCCGATTTTTGATTCCCTCTTGTCTGTTCCGAGCTTATATCCGGAGGTCATCAGATTAGTTCGCTCCTCTAAGCCCGCTACTCTGCTCATTTGGGAATCTGCGCTCAAGTCACTCTTGATTCTCATCTCAAGGAATTAGTCCGGGTGTCTTTCCTTTCCTTTGACTATTATCAACTATTTGGCCTACTCTTTGTCTCCGGAGTCGGAGGACGCAGAAGGCCACTTGGATGACCCATTACGGGTAGTTTGCTACTGCTAAGTTAGCTGCGAATATAGCAGTCCGCAACTTAGAGACGCTCTCAGTGCTCTCTCCAAGCGTAAACTTTGTCCCTTCGCCGTGGCATTTTTGTGCCGGTTAAAGGGTCACTACTTATATGATCTTATTTCGGGTCTTGAGAACTCCCTTCTCTGTAAGTTTGTCTGTGGGGGTTCCTTCTCTCAGACCGTTACTGAGCTGGCCAAGTCGGTTCGAGACCCACAGACTTTAAGAGACTGAGATGAAGCCTCTTTTTCTTTCTCTTCCATCAGGGAGGGGGAAGGGGGCTCCTTCCCATCAGCAGTCCCAACAAACCCTCAACGTCCTTCATATGTGAGAGGTGTAATATCCGTGCTAAGGTCAGAAGCGCAAGGCTATTCTGATCCCCCTGCCACATCTGTAGGCCGTGGTGCTTCAGGTGCCAAGCGAAGCCCGTGGTACGGTCGCGTGACGGGTTCAGTCAAGGTTTTGAAGGCCCTTCGGCTGCAGTGCAGCGCGGTGCCGGCCTCACCGCGCTGCCTCCACTTCCATCCGCAAGGCATACAAGATAAGGAATGGGGGGCCGCCTCTTACCTTGCAAATCACTTGGCCAGACCATAAATCCAAGACAGGTGTTGTTTTGAGCACTGTGTGTCCCGCGGGTATGGAATAGAATTCACCAGTTGCCCTCCCCGCCGGCCAATGGTTCGCTCAAACACCAGCTGCCGTCCAATCTACTTCAGAGACAGGTCCTGTTGGACGAGGTGGATTCATTGCTTCGCAAAAAGGCGATTTACCAGTTACACCCTCCTTTCGAGGCCGGGTTTCGGTCGACTTTCTCCTGGCGGGCCCAATAAGACGGGCGACTGGAGACCAATCCTGATCTCAAACCTCTGATGCCCTTTATCAGGCCCAAGCGATTCAGTGGAAACCCACCTTGCTCGGGGTTCAATCTCGAATCAATGGTTCATGGGCAACTTCGTAGATCTCAAGATGCTATCTTCATATCCCTATTCATCAAGAATAGCAACCACACAACAAATGGCTTCGGTTCCCATCATGGCCAGGCCCTTCGCTTCAGATGCCTTTCTATTTGGTCTTTTCAACAGCTCCTCGTTTTTTTTAACCGAGTGGTCAAATCGGTTGAGCCTTCCTGCGTCGCAGTGGTGTCCACCTTCATATGTATCTCGACTATTGGCTCATTACAGCTCCGTCTCTCGAGAGGCTGTGTCTCAGACTCAGTTGGTCATCAAGACAGTGTCTTCCTGGTCTTTGTCGTCCCAATTTTGGACACATCCCCATCTCCAACCATCTCAACTCCCGGAGTTGGTCTTAGGGCACGACTAGAGTCTGGTGAAAGGTCCGCGCGAGCAACCACAACCCGTCTCCGGAGAGAATCCTAACGTGTATAACTGTGTCACAATGTTAAGCCAATCTCAGACAGCCCCTGTGGTGGCTTGGTTAAAGGTTCTAGGTTTAATGGCGATTCTAGTCATCTGGTACCTTGTGCAACTCAGGACGCCCCCCACACCCAACTGCCCTTTCTCTGTTATTAACAGCCCGACTCGTTCACCCTTTGTCAGTTAGTTCCGAGTCGGGCATGTTCGGTCGGGAGCTACTTTGGGTGGAAATCTCGTACAGAACGTCCCGGGGGGTATTTTCCCGACCCTTCCCATCACGGACCGTCCTCCACGGATGCTCCAAGCTAGGAATTGGGGGGTCATCTTCTGATCTCCGTACGAGCTGGGCTATGGTCCCCCAGAGTCGATCGTCACATAATCGTGTGGATTTGTGGGTGTGTTCAGAACCCTCCAAATTAAAATTGTGGTTCAAGTTTCGAACAAAATATGTTCTATTCATCGGACCATTCAACCGTCGTGGTCTTACACATAATCGTCAGGGGGGACGAAGTCTCCAACCCTGTGTCTTCATACAATGAGCTTCTTTCTTGGTGTCTGGATCATCAGATTCCCCTTATCTGCAGTCCATATCCCCGGGGAGTCGATTCCCCTAGCAGACAATCTCTCCAGGGGGATTTCAATCAAACCGACAGAATGGTCCTTGTCCAGATGGTGGTGCAAATGGAAGGATCTTCGAGGGGCGTTGTAATCCGACACCGATCTCTTCGCCTTCTCGCCTGAACCATCACTTCCAGTCTATTCTCTCGCCTTTGGACGATAGGGCTCTATCAACAGATCTGTCAATCTCGTGGATGGCATGGCGGCCTACGCCTTTTCCCTCCGCAATCTCCCTTATTCCCAAGGGTTCTCCAGAAAATAGAAGCGGAAGATTGTCTTGTACTTCTAATACCGCCGTTCTGGCCTCGCCAAGCTTGTTTCAGATTCTCCTGCAGCTGTTAGTTGAGGTCTCCAATGATCTTCCCCTGGCCCCAATGCTCCTCTCCGCATGCCAGGAGTCGAAAGCCCGGTTTCATTCAACAACTTGAACATCTTCGGCTGACTGTAGTGGACATATCAAGGACAGCTTCCAAACGCTGGCTTTTCTGAGGAATGGCGGAATTTGGCCGCAAGAGGACGTAGACAGTCCACTCTCAGAATTTACTCTGCGCGTCTCAAAACCTTACTTCATTGGTGTCCCGTCCAGCGGAAGTGTCTTCTTCTCCAACAAGCTCCTGTGATGGAGCATTGCAGATTTCTAAGTCCAGATCTACTAGGTCGTGAAGTTTCCACTGTCGGCCATCCAGATCCTATCCACGGGGTTTCAGGTATGGCTCTTCCATTAAGGCAAGTTCTGTTTATTCTTTTCTATGAAGGCATGAACATTTCCCGTCCTAAGGCTAGGAAGGTGATTGCCTTCGTTGATCTTCCCGATTCTTAATAAGCTGAATGTGAAGCCCTTTGAACCGCTTCAGTCATCTTCCATCCTTTCCCTTCCTTGCGAGATCTTTCTATAAAAAACAGCCTTTTTAATTTGCTTGGCCTTCCGGTCGCAGATGTTCGGAACTTCAGCTTTAGCCATTGGTGAACACATGGGTTTTTGGTCGTTCTGGGTGTTCCTCTTTATTTTCCGTCCTGTTTTTCCTGGCTAAGAAAGAAAGAAGTGATTTCTTCGGCTTTCCCCCCTCTTTCTTCCATATCTCGCCCCTGGGACGCGACACAGAGCTAAGCGTGTGGGGGGGGGGGGGGGATCCAAGTGCGCGCGCTTTAAATGGTATATTGCCTAACAAGCACCGTTAGAGGTGATATCCAACAGTTTATTCGTTTGTTTTCGATCAACCTTTCTCCGCCAGCCGCTAAGAGGTACGATTGCGGGTTGGTTGGTTGAGGCAATAACGAAATCCAGTGCGATACGCGGTAAAGACACTCCTACTGCGCACTCTACTCGAGCCGTCTCTTCCTCTTGGGGCTTTTGCTCAACGGGGTTTCAATAATGAATAGTAACCGTGTCTTGGCGTTCCCAAAACACATTCATTAAGACTTATCTGAAAGACCTGAGCTCCTTGTCCGAGCATACCGCCTACCTAAGGGGTCTGGTGCGGCGGTCTCATACCATTAATTCGGTACGTCTTTGTCTACCCGCTGTTAGTTTTTTTCATTAATTTAGGCCGACAGTTTTTTGACTTTTGTCTTTGGCCTTATTGATCTACTTATTGTTTTCTAGTTTTTTGTTTGTGGTTCCCCCTTTTTCAGGGCTCTGAGTTCGCTCACTTCCAGCTTGCTTCGGGCGCTAGTCTGACGTTGATGCAACATTTGTAGATCTACGTCAGAGTAAGTCTTAAGCCCGCAAAGAACCTACTTAAAGCACCTCGTTGCTTTGTATGTTACTAAAGGTGATGGGCTACTACTTACTGTGACGTAGACTCCCTCCCATCCCAGGCCCCATGAGTGAACTTCGCCTTTATGGTAGAGTCTGCTGAGAAGGGTCGAGGGATGGCGTGGTGCATGGTGGGTAATATGTCCCACGGGGGGAACCCCACCCTTTTGGTAATGGGTAATTATTTTTTGGTATATTTGGAGGTTCTGCATCCCAGAGAGGGATGAAATTTGTATTGAGTCTAGTCAGTAAGTATTAGGCCGCCCTTAGTAACATACAACGCACCAAGGTGCTTTACGTACTTTTGGTCTAATCATATTGATATATCTCCTCTATTATTCCAGCGCATTGGTGGTAATTCGCAGGGTATCAGTTTATCTCCCCTCAGCTCTCTTAATCTCTTGCCAATGACTTTGATTTTTCCACCTTGATTACTGGCACTCCAGTTTGGTCAAACTGCATTTTTGAACTTAGCAATTCTCTTCAATTCTTCAAACAAAACTTGCCCGTGTCTACTTTCTGCTGCATCGTACACTATTTGTGATCTGATGAGCAACCTGGGCTGGGTCAATTAATCAAGATGCCAACATTGAATTTTTCTCCTTGTCTTTAAATGTCTTCAAAATGATGCTCCTTCTTACTTATCAACACCATTTACTTTTACTTCGAATTCACAGTCCCAAAATAACATCGTAGCCAATCTGTAATACAACACTCGTCATACCGCCTTGGAGTAGCATACCTGGCAAACGGACATTCCAATACAAAGGTGCTTAAATGTGGAAATCTTTCATCAGCCCATGTCCGCAGAAATTTTTCATATATAACATACATATTCATTTCTATCCACAATCATAACATCAATATATAACATACACATACATTGGTAATACTGTAATTTTATAAGCCTATAGTGCCTGTCAGTCCCAGACGCTATTTCTATTTGTTTGTATTTTGATATAAGTGACTTTAGAATTAAGTTTAAAGAATGAAGATTTTTGAGTTTTTGACATTAGGTGAATTGTGTGTTCCATTGTTTCACGCCAAGGTAAGATCTAGATTTACCCCTAAATTCAAGTTTAATATTAGGTTTTGAAAGTCCTGAAGCAATGTCTTGTTAGGATAGGTTTGGTTTTTCGGCATTTGTTACAACATGTTGTCAATGTTTTGAGGGTAACGCTTATTGATACATTTGTACATGAATGTACCAATCGTAAGTTTTAACACAAATCCATTATTTTTAGTTGATTGTATTTAACAAATAAAGGATTATATGTGCTTTCTGTATCCCTATAGCTCACTGCTCTCATTGCATGCTTGAATGTGAATGTTTAACACTTTTAAATCTAATACTGTGTTTTTTGAATCTTGTTTTTTATGCTTTGCTGTTTTATTTATAGCAGTTTTCAATGATAATTTCTGCATCTTTTTCTTGTATATTTTATTTATTTTAAAGGCAAACTTGATTGAAAACTTACTTTATTCTTGGCTGCTTAATTAATCGTTTCAAACATCACTGAAATTCCATTATTGTACATACTTCTCGCTGAATGCAAGACCAAAACGTTAGTGCATTTTGACTATTTTAACAGAGAACATTTTTTGTGTTTTCTATTGTATTCTAATAGTGGTGTGTCCATAATTATAAACAGGTATTCCATAGGAAATGTATTTGTATGATATAAATGAAATAATTTCTACTTGACCAACTTAATTATATTTATTTACAAAAGAGGAGAACGTAAGTGAAATCAAGTATTTTCTAGTTATTGCAAGACCAACGTAAGTGCCACTTACGTTGGTCTTGCACTGAAAAAATGTTTAATGCAAGACCAACGTAAGTGCCACTTACTTACGTTGGTCTTGCACTGAAAAGCGGCAAAATTGTTTACTTGCAAGGACCAACGTAAGTGCCACTTACTTACGTTGGTCTTGCATTAAGCGGAAAAGCGAATTGCACATACTTTTCTATTAAAAGCTTTTTTAATACATATCTTCACACATACTTTAAATTATTCCGCTAAATACCTCCCTTTCAAAATTCACCAAAAACTCAATTTCGAAAAAATTTCACTTACGTTGGTTTGCATTCATCCGACGATGTCTAATGTTTACCATCTTATCACTGATATGTATAATCAGGGTCCCCTCATGGGAGACCATTTTGTATAACTGAATTCGAGTTACCCTGAAAAATAAAGTTTTAGTAAAACTACTCTACTTTACTTTCCACCTTTTCGGCATCCTTTTGATGTTCTTTGAGTCGGGTACCAAATGCCCTTCCTGTTTCCTCCATGTATGATTTTTTTCACAACATTTACAATTAATAAATGACGCCACTTCACAACCTTCTTGATGGTGCCTCTTTTATCTTTTTGATGCCTAACACACTCTGAGGCAATCGTAGGGTTGTCATAGGCTGTGGATATGTTTTGTTTTTCCCAATGTGGTAGTAGTAAGTACGGGTCGTTGTAATTGTCCCCTGTGGTACTGATATGGTGGGGGAGTCTTGGCTTTGTTGAGCTCACATGGTGGGGAGAGCATTGTGTCTGTATGGCCCCCTCACATGGTGGGAAACTCATTCCCCCATGGTGCTTGTATTGTGGGCGAGTCTTGTCCCCGTTGGCTCGCATGGTGGGAGGAATTCTGCCCTTACGGCCTGCGGGCTGAAAATATAGGGGAGTCTAATTGTCCCTCAGTGCTCACTGTTGGGGAGTTTGGGTATGCCTCTAACCTCATTAAGAAAGCGACCATTTTGGAGCAACAGATGGGGTAAATTATGCATTACACAAGACCACTACAATGCCATAATACTCATAGCAGATGAAATGTCAGTACTCTTGAGGCTTTTAAGTAGGGGGAGCCCAAAGGATTCAACAAACAGGCTGAACACTTATGCACACCCAACATCAAGCCTATCTATGGACATTTCGACAAATCGTTGTAATTTTATTGCCTTCGTGCATTAACATTTGCTTTCCTTCTTATTATTCTTCAGGAAAGTTCAAGGCAGTTGAGAACATGGTCTAACCATTAACGGAAACAACCTTACAACCTTTCTTCTGTAAGTACTGCACAAAAGAATTGGATTGCTTTGACCAATTTCAAGCAACATGTCCAAGGCATAAAAGGTGTGGTGAAAAGGTGTGGCTACTGTTTGAGCAAAGAAGAAAGCTAACGTACTGGACATACCAGACTTGTTCACACCGTATTTTTGGTGTTGGGATTAGAGGAAAAATGAGCAGAAAAGAAGAGACAGAGAGAAGGAAAAAAGGTGAGAGGAAAGAGAAATGCAGAAAGTAACAGAGTAAAAAAAGGATGCACGTAAGGGAAAATAAAAAGAGAACGAGAAAAGAGAAGGGTAAGCGAGGAGAAAACAAATGAAAGGCGATAGATAAGACGTAAAGAGATAAGAGAGATAATTGAGAGGCAAGAAAGTAGAGAGGAGTCAAGAGATATAAGAAAGAGATGAGATGTAGGAGGAGTTTGGAACGATAGATAGGAAAATGATAGGTACTAAGTGATATGTAATAGAAAGTGGGAAGGCAAAAAAAAGCAATGTAAAGGGGAGAGATGGTAAGAATGAGAATGGGGAAGGAAATGGGAACGAAACGAAGTGATAAAAGTTGAGCTCTAAAGATCAAACAGAAAAAGGAGAAATGAAGTAGACAAAAGGTGAATGGAGGAGAATGAGGAGACTGAGCAGCGACGAAGAGTGTGGAAAGAAGAAAAAAAAAAATGCATAAGAGTCAAAAAAAAACGAGAAGGCGGGGCTCGGCAGAAATCTAAGGAAAGGAGGAATACAGACCGGGAAAAGAGAGATGGCTGGAAAAAATGTGAGTGAGGGAGGCGTGATAAAAAGAGAGTCGAGGGAATGAAAAAGACATAAAGAATCCATTACACCATACCCAAGAAACAGAGAGTGCGAGTGTCTGCAAGGCAAACCTCAAAATTGCCCATTTCCACAACCAGACATATAAGAACATTTTCAGTTCCACGAAACAGCAAGACACATGGTACTAAAAAGATTACTAGTCCAGCTGATGTTAACAGAAGGAAGAACAGGACAGCCACTCAACTTGGAGATGGAATTTGGTAAAACTCAACAAAATTAAGAAATGTCCACAAGTGTGATGATGTGGTCAGTGGCCTTCTTTGGAACGACAGAATTGACTCACACATCCAACTCACACTGGAGAAAAGCCATTTCTGCAGGCATTGTCGTAAAACGTTTTCAGGAAAAACCATTTGACACAACATATGCAAACTCATACAATTAAGAAACAACAATACGTGTAACTAAGTGGACGCAGCTTCACCTTCAAGTCGAGTTGACCGACACAGTAAAACACACACTGGAGATAAACCAATCTTTGTTAAAAGTGTGAAAATTTACACAAGGAATGCCACGTCAAAAGGCACTTTAAAATTCAACACATCAAATAAAATTGTCTAATACAAAGTCACGTTTTCCAATTTTTGGCTCTTTATGAAGAGGGTGGCCTTATAGTATAACAATATAAGTTTTCCATTTTCGTGAATTGCCTTCACTTCACCCAACCCACATCCTATGTAACATTTTGTGCGCCAATTTCAATTCCGTTTTGACGTGAGAGCTAAGACGTAATTTTGAAGCCATATATAAACGATACTACTGTGTCCAATTGCAAGTGGTTTCAAAAATGGCGGAGAGAAGGTGAGAAGCTGAGATTCAAATGTATCTTGAAATTAATTAGATTCACGCTCAAAGCTGCACAAAACACTATGGAATCCCAGCGACTGTGTCCTAACCTTTTTTGACACATATAAGTACGTCAGCCACTTGAAAAAGGGCTCTAGTTTTCGCGTTAGGGTAGGTGGTCGAATAGAAAAATGCCAATGCGACCAGTGTTATGGACATATGTGTGGATCATCACCTGGGTGGATGTAGAAATCCAAAGTGGGGCAATTATTTTTATGGGCCAAAAAAGGTCAAAATTGACCCAAATTAGGTAAAAATGCATTCTTTATTTATTCCGACTTCATATTGAAATGTAATACTAATAACATTCCCCCCCGCTATATAGCTGTAGTTCAAGAAGAAGTTTAAACTGTTTGAATCTGGGGTTATTTTTGACCCAGCAGAAGAAAAGGCCAAAAGGGGTCAAAATTGACCCAATAGGGTAAAAAAAGCATAGAAATTGGTGAAGAATTAGTTAGCCATTCATAATTGAATTTGTAACCACTATTTAATTCTCCATAGCTGTAGATTTTCAGGAAGATTTGAATGTTGGAATTGGGGGGCAAAAAAGGGGTAAAAATGAACCACAAAATATGGTAAAAATCATAAAATGTTGATTTGTATTTATTCCATCGTATTTTAATAAAATGTAAGTAGTATATAGTTTATTTGACCCAACTATATTTCGTTGTAGATTGAAGAATATGAATGTAAACCCCAGAAAAGGGGCACCAAAAAAGGTTAAAAATATGACCTTAAAAATGGGGTAAAAAAAACAAGGAAAATTGTATTTTGGTATGGCATTATGTTTTCAATATTAAGTTCAGTCATTTCAATAATTCAAAATTGGCCAATTTAAATATTTATCCACTTTTTATCAGTTAGTTGGACATTCAAAAATTGGAAAAACTTTGGATAATAAGTAAGGTCAATGACCACCCCAAATTTGTTCAAATATATAAAACCATTAAATGCATGGTTTAGATATCTGCAGTCTTGCTCTGGTAAAACTGGTAAATAACTGCCACAATATTTTCAGGCTTTCTAAAACCAGGGGGGCGGGGGTGTGGTGGGGGCTGACGCTCCCATTCCAAAAAAAAAGCCACCACCCCCTAAAAGGCCAAAAATATATTCTTGCGAGTTGTGAAAAAATTGTAGGTAAAAGTCCACTTTTGCAGATTTGCCCCCTTTTTTGGGGGACAAATTTCCCCTGTGGGTACTTTGGGGGAATGTACCCATTTTGAAAAAAAAATTGCCCCTTCTTAATTTTAGGTGTGTCCTTTTACTGACCATTGCACTGAAAAAACTGAAAAAGGGATCAAAAATTGTCCCAACCCAAAGGTACGCCACAATATTCAGTTCCTTTCCTTCAAACTAGGTAAAAACATCCAGTAGGAGAGAAAACCAGTTGGATCTGTCAGAAGGAAAAAAAAAACGCTATCTGAAAAGGTTGTTAAATCTGACTTTTGGTTTATTTTCTGCACTGAATTATCACAACTGGTTTTACATTATTGGTTAAGGTTATTAATATGAAAGTCTGTTGTGTCCAGAGGGCAAACTAAGATTGCCTTCGAAAGGCCTGTGTGGGAAAAACATCTTACTGTATGGTGCAGAAAGAAAAACATGATAAATGAAGGGGGAGCTGCAGGACTTTTAAGTGGTTGGTACTTTATACAGGCAACTCATACCAGTTGACAAATCTCCTGGGAAAAAAAAACATCCTACAGAATAGCGGGATCAATCATATGGCTGAAAATACTCCTATTACCCACCCAATTGTGTGACAAATAGAGGCCACAGTTGGTGGGGGCAATTGGCTTTCAAGTCAAGGAACAGATTGAATCAGACCTTTTTCTGTGGAGTCTTCCATGGTCAAAAGTAGAGCAGTAGGTAGCAGATCCCTAATTAATATACTCTTGATGTGTTATGGGGGGCAGCAGGAGAAGCGATAACAGCTTTACTTTGAAGTGGGGAGCAGCACCCGGAGGCAGCAATTACACGATAAAGACGTTTTGCAAAGAAGTAAAAGCCACAAGATTTTTGACAAAAGTCAAAAAGATGATGCGGACTATTGTCCACCTTGCCAAACCAACATGGCAAATCGTTTCGTCAACTTGATGAAAAATCTATGTGGTTGCATGCTGACAAAAAAATGCAAAATTTTGTCTATGGAGTTGCTTCTCAAAAGATATTTAACTTCCACAGTATAATGCCAATTGAAAGCTTTTAAATCACACTCTTTGTGGGTCTATTTTTGAACGACTCTTTGGGCCCCTTACTTAGGTCATTTTTTGGGTCAAATTGAGTAAAAATCCCACACTTTAAGGCCAATTAAACACAAAAAAAACCCCAGTTGATCGTTACCGCCCGCTCCGATTTTGGACGCGGCATCGATTTGGTTATGTTATTTTTTTTAAAAGCAACAACAACCACCAAAAAGAAGCTTAAAAAGGGTGAAAGCGGTGACAGTCAACAAAAAATTATCGGAGCACTCGTGAACTCTCGTACCTATTTTAAAGAGTTCCTCATTTTGTTTTGAAGCAATTTCTTCAACCCTTCTTACATACTACTATTTCAACAACGCCAACGAATCTTCAAATAATATCATGGTGGCCCATCTTAGACATGGGTGGCCATACATCATAAGGCCTCCCTCACCAACTTTTTTCAAAAGTCCGGACGACACTGTTTATTTTTTTACTTGGCTTAAATAGCCTCGTCCCCGGATCACCGATTTTACAGAGTGATCAGAATATATTTGGTGTCTGTAGAAAGTTACTATTTTCCTCATTTACTCTGTAATCGTAGGACTTAAAATATAACTTATATATTAATAGATATAACTTAGATAAATTTATTATTTTACACAGTATTCTAGGAGGCTCATAGTCACGTTTTTAGCTTTTTTCCATATCAAAACTGGTGAATATACGGACACGATAGTACAGATGGGTAATTGGAGTCGGGCGTTTTCAATCAAGAGAACTATATATTCAAATTTGGGTGTATCTTGACCCCATATGTCCAAAAGTAGTGTATTACCTACTACCAATATTTCATATAAATGAGGTTGCCATTTTTAGAATTTCTTAAATGCATATAAGGGAATGGATTACATTGCATTTTTTAACTTTTACTGACTCATATTTTGGGTCATTTTGACTTTTTTTTTTTTTTTTTTTTTTTTTTTTTAATTTTTTAGGTTTTTTCTTTTTTTAAATTCAAATTCTTTTGAATCTACTGCTATAAATACTACTAACGGTATTTTAATATCAGTTGGAAGAAAACATTATCACCATTCTCTATGATTTTTTACTCATTTGGGTAAATTTAAACCCCTTTTGGGGGTCAATTTTGACCCCATGCAGTTCAACATTGAATTCTAAATGCACAAAACCGGGATCGAGCTGGGAAGATTAAATACTACTATATTTTAAGAGGATGTTTGGAATAAATAGATCACCTTTTACGATTTTTACCTTACCATTTTACCTCTATTTTTACCTGCTATAGAGTGGAGTAAATGAAATACTATTGCATTTTAGTAAAAGTGGAATTAATACATCACCATTCATGATTTTTACTCATATGGGTCAATTTAATAAGCCCCTTTTTCACCCTTGCGGCGTCATTTGACACTAGATTTCAACATTCCATTTCTTCTGAATCTTCTGCTATAGATTGGGGAACTGTAATACTAAGTTTACGTTGGAATAAATACATCACCAGTCTATGATTTTTCCTACCTCATTTGGGTCACATTTTGACCCTTTTGGGCCCGTTCAGGGGGGCAAAAAATAACCCCAGATTCAAAACATCAACTCTTTTGAATCTACAGCTATATAGTGGGAAAATTAAAAGACTGGCAGTAATAGAAGTTGGAATACCATTCTATGATTTTTTAGCTTATTTGGGTCAATTTTGACCCCTTTTTGGAACCTTTACAGGGGTCAAAAATACCCAATTCCGACATGACACTCTCTTGAATCACAGCTATATAGTGGGGGACTTTTATTAGTATTACATTCAATATGAAGTCGAATAAAGACAAGCACATTCGTTATTTTTACCTGAATTGGGTCAATTTTGACATTTTTGCCCATAAAAAATAATTGCCCACTTCTGATTTCTAGCATCCCCCCATGCGATTATCCCGTCACATAATTACCTAACATGTGGTAGAAATGAAATTTTTCTACGCTACTCTTCATCTCCCCCTGGTGCAAAACTGGTCCGGGCTGACGTACTATTATATAATTTAATTATATATATATATAGATATATATATAAATATAGTATAGATCAGTCCAAAACGCCAAATTGTGATGGCAGCAGTGCTGAAATGTCTTGTAGCTTGTACAACGTTTCGGTATAACCCTTCAACTGGTACAGAGAGGAATACGATTTACAACATATAAAAGTCCATAAGAAACCAAGAATATACAATCTATAGGGGTCAAAAACGACCAAACAATATAAAGTGAGAAAAACGTTATAAAAACCTTTTAGAAGTTGACAATGAGTCAACATATCCAATTGCTTTTCAAAATGTCAAAGAAGCGGATTGTTCAGGCCCATGAGGGGTTAAAGAGTTTTGGTCTAGCGATTTGAGATTTGTTCAGCAAAATGTCGATCCTTGTCAGAAATACCGGACGTGGACAAAATTCCGGTAATCTTAGCATGTTCAATCATTGCTTTAGTTAAAATGTGCGGCTACTGGTCTCCCAGGGAGATTAGATCTAATAGATCTCAGAATGTTCAGAGAAGCGGACCAGAGAGGAAGTTTTTGTCTCTCGACCAATATACGCTTCCTGAAATAATGGCAGACATGGAATAGATAAAGTCGTTGAAGTGCAGGTGAATGTTGAAGTTTATGTTGGTGACGAATACCATTTAGAAGCCAGTATCAGTGTGGCGTTTTGAAGCACATGACACAGGTTTTGCACTGGTCTATTAATCCATAGTACCAGGAGGAGGTTGGGGGTCAGAGGCAACGACACGCGATCTTTAATGTACGTTCACGACGATATGCGGTGATTGGCAGATCAATGAAAATGTTCTTGTGGAGGATACTTGCGAAGTATGTCAAAAGTTCTAACAATGTGTCCGCACTGGAATGTTGCTGGGGTGATATTAATGACAAGAGGGATACGATCATCGTTGTCCTCTGCTTTAGAAGACGATGGAGAGCTTAACTTCTGTCCATGGTACTAATTCGTTGTTTAGCACGATGAAGTGTTTTATCAGGGTATAGCGATTCTTGAAAAATGATCCCATTCTCTTACTGTTTGGATTAAGAGTCATCATATGCACAACAAGACGGACTGCAAAGGGGAGAGAGAGGAGAGAGAGAGAGAAGAGAGAGAGAGAGAGAGAGAGCAGAGAGAGAAGAGAGAGAGAGAGAGGAGAGAGAGAGAGAGAGAAGAGAGGAGAGGAGAGAGAGAGAAGATGAGAGAGAGAGAGAGAGAAGGAGAGAGAGGAAAGGAGAGAGGATGAGAGAATGAGAGAGTAGAGAAAGAGAGAGAGAGAATGTAGTAGAGAGAGGGAGAGTAGAGAGGAGAGAGAGGGAAGAGAGATAGGAGAGAGAGAGGGTAAGAAGAGAGAGTAGGAGGAGAGGGAAGAGAGAGAGGAGAGATAGAGCGAAGAGAGAGGAGGATGAGAGAAGGGAAGGAGGAGAGATGAGAGAGAGAGGTGAAGAGAGAGAGAGAGAGGAAAAGAGAGAGAGAGAGTAGAAAAGAGAAAGAGAGAGATGGGGGAAGAGAGAGAGGGAAGAGAGCGAGGAGAGAGAGAGAGAGGGAAGAGGAGAGAGAGAGGGAGAGAAGAGGAGGGAGAGAGAAGAGGAAGAGAGAGGAAGAGAGAGAGAGGAACTAGAGAGAATATAGAGAGAGAGAGAGAGAGAAGAGAGAGAGAGATAGAAGATGAGAGAGAGAGAAGATAGATATAGAGAAGAGAGAGAGATGAGAAGAGAGGATTGATTGAGATAGGATAGAAGAGAATAGAGAGATATAAAGTTATATAATAGAGATATATAATTATATATATATAGAAGATTAGAGATAATATATATATATATATACTATATATATATAAAGATAGAAAAGATATGACCAAAACACGGAGCCACTCGCTACTCCGAGTTTCCGCGCTAGGCGTGCATCAGGCGAATGAGCTATTACGACACTACCACCAACCGCACAGTTATGGGATGAGTTCTATCCATCAGTATCTGAAAAATTAATGATGATAATGATAATGCATTATATAGGCTTTACTAAGGAGAAAACAAAACTACAAAGCGCTGAACAAAAATAAGAACTAACATCAAAGAACAGGCCAAAACGGAATACCCAAATACAATAAAAACATACAAAATTTAAATACAAATTTACTACAACCATACATTAAATCTTTACAAATCTTGTATAAGAGGCACAGGTGAATGTTATATGCACAAGAAACGATGAGAAAAACAGTGGCAAAGATATGGCTCTCTCACATGGCAAGAATAAAAGTATCTTGTGAAATATACAAAAACCACAAAATCAAAATTTATATACAAATATATGAAACAGCAAAATAAACTAAAAGTACAGTATTTAAGTCACTATATAAAATGCTTGAAGAGATCACAGACATATGGCACGAGATGGAAAGGGCGAGTCATGGACAGAAAAACGAAAACCTTCATGCAATATGTGAGATCGAAAAGGGCATTAATACAACTCTGACGAATTTTGATACTAAACAACAAAAGGGCAATACAATGTGAGATGGAGAATGACAACAGTCAGGTGTTCAAATTGAACAAGTATGTTTTCAACAATGATTTAAACTGCTCACAGAACTCGCTTTCCGAATATCCATTGGAATACTGTTCCAAAGTTTAGGGCCAGCGATAGAGAAAGCCCTATACCGAATGACTTGGTTATACTTTGTGAAACAAGGAAGTTCAAGAGAGCCGGAGCGAAGATTTGTGCAGGACGGTAGGTGTGAAGCAATCAATGATTGTATTGAATTAGGAGCAGCGTTATAAGTGCCTGTAATAACAAGTAGAATTTGGAAGATTGATGCGTTTCTTGATTGGAAGCCAATGGAGATCTCTGATAATCTGGCTGATGATGTGCTCATGTTTTTTCGCTCCAGTCACTAATCTCGCAGCAGACAGTTTGGACACACGCATCTTGGAATGAGTTTCTCGGGAAGGACGTAAAGAGAACGTTACAGTAGTCCAGCTTTGGATTCTGCTGGTCACGAAAGCATGGACGAGTTTCTCCGTCGATTTCCTATCAAGACACTTGCGGATCTGTCCAATGCCGCGAAGGGCAAGAGTGGCAGCCTGCAAATTGTTGAGTGTGTTTTAATGGAAAGATGTGGTCGAATTAGAACTCCAAGATTGCGGGACTTCAGGTAATGGCCGAAATAGCCACTTTGTCCAATAGTAACATGCCGATTGAAACGTTGAGTGAGAAGTGAGAAAGAGTGACATGAAGAAACTTCCGTCTGCTGTCGGTCAGATTTCAGTTTATTTTGCCCAAACCACTTTAACATCATCAAAGCAACTCTCTAAACCTGGAGATGGCGGCGTTTCTTTCGTCGGGAAGGAACGAACAGTACAGCTGGGTGTCATCTGCATACGATAGCATATCAATGTCGTAGGATAAGATAACTTCCTCAAGCGGAGCACCTGCTAATGACAAATTTGGAAGGACCAACAAATGAACCTTGAGTACACCATATGAGATCAGTCTTATTGAAATTGGGGCGTGGATCAACAAACACAACACAAGATTGTGTCGGTCAGAGATTGTTAAGAGTGATAAACCATGGAGTGTGGTATGTTGATCCCAGATCTGAAATTGATTTCGTAGAGCCATTCGTGATCGAGAGTATCAAACGCAGCGATAGTCTAGAGAACAAGGACTGCGTCTCTCTTACTGTCCAAAGCACACAGAAGATCATTTTGAAGGAGTGACTGAGAGCTGTTTCCGTATACAATTGCTCTGTAGGCTGAGATGCGGTGCATATAAGTTGTTACTGGCCAGGAATTATGCAGCTGGATGCAAACAGCGCGTTTCGGTTAATTTGGAGATGAAACTGAGGTTTGACACAGGTCTGTCATTGGACAGAACATATGGATAAGGGACTTGCTTCTTATGATAGTGGTGACCGGGGATTCATACAGTGAGGAAACAGCCCTTCCATTAAAGAAAAAATTGATGATTTTATCAAAATAGGCAAAAGATGGTCACACACTGACTTCATTTAGCCAGCGGCAATGGGTCAAGAGCGCACGATTTCGATGGCATGCCCATAATCATTTTCCTGAACGTCTGGTCGTCACGAGAGTTCGTGAAAATGGTTTTATTAAAGAAAACAGACACAAGGACGGCACTGTCTTTGATCATAGGAACTGTTTCCAGTGCGATCAAGATCTGAACGGATCGCCGAGATTTCTTGTGCCTGTAACGTACTCCCCCAACAACGATCAGCACAGATTTTTTTCAATATCCCAGATGTAAGACGGTAGTCGCTTTTTCAAAACGCACAGCTTATTGATTGTGCTGAAAAAGGCTGCATTGACTGCAGTTGGCATATGCGATTTATAGTGCTGGATTTTGGCCGCACACAAGCATGGTTGTTGGTATTGGTATGTTTACATTGTCCTATATACGCAACCTTGTCTACCTGAAGACCAGATTTGACCATACGACGCTCTAGTCGCCTTTTCACTTGCTTGGCGTCCCGAACTGCATCAGGAATACCAGGGTGCGTGAGGTGGAGTGTTATGGTCTTTGTCTTTTCCGGGAGGGCCCCCAGAAGGTCAGCTCAGCCGATGGCTAAGAACAGAGTTTATTGATTGCAAGTCCGTCCAGCACTGTTCCTCTGGAGAAGTGTATAGTGATGAAGATGTAATATCATCACAAAGGCTTTAAAACATTATGTTCCTGAAGTTTCGGAAGCGCAGTGTCGGTTTTGTAGGTGCACGGCGCTTGATGGTTTAATTACACCTGATGGCCACAGACATGAAATAAGAAAAGTCAGTATAGATTTCACGCAGACAACATATCACTGCCAGTTGTGTGTGATGAGATCCAGTGTGTGGCCATCGCGTGTGTGTGGGCAATCACCAGTGTTGAGACCAGAATTCCAAGGATCTCGTGAAGGTTTTGGCATCGGTTTTATCATCTAGATCGTCGACATGGATATTGAAATCACCAAATAGGACTAGGAGCTGAAATAGTACTACCGATTAAAGGAATGTACAGAAATACGTGAAAAAACATTTGCGTCGTTAGCTTGTTGCGAGAAGAGTTGTATGGCGGACGATACTAAAAGGTAAACAGGCCGAATCGCTGTAGAAACTGATGCAATTGTCATGTTCAGATATCAAATGTCTTACCTTCATGGGTTTTCATGTACAGAGATGCGAATCCGTTCTTAATGATGACACAAACGCACCCGCCATCCCACTTTTGATTTACGTGGTTGGTGGTAGAAATCATGATCTGGTAGCATGCTCTTAATATCAAGTAATTGTTCGCCTGTCTATCATCATAACCATCTAACCATGATTCATGATTACCAACATCATATGCTGTGAATCATATAATCGCAAATGAGCGTTGTTTTATATTTATGGATTGTGCATTCCATAACACAATGTTTGCATTTCAGATGAGATGAGTTACTTTGAATAAATGGAAACTAGGATTAATTGTCTGGACGCGCACCCTTTAATGGCAGCATAGTTAGAAGATATTTGTTTGTATAGATTCTTGCTCCCTGACCCCCGGCAACCACGCTTTGTATTCGAGCGATGTTTAACTCGCATAGCTTAGTCAATATGACTCGTCGAGGCGATTAATGTGAGCATTTAAATTGTTAACACCTTCTTCCAACCTTGTACAGCAGTCCCTGGTATAAGCAAAAGGTCGCATGGTACACGATTCTAAGTTTTACAAACGGTATCTCGAATTCGTTTTTTAAAAGTTTTTTTTTTAGTAGTACAGTATAGTAAATAGCACTAGCATACACACGTTGATGGTAAAGAACAGTTTTCACATGTTGGATGAAAACAAAATCAGGCGAATTCTCAAAGAAAGAATAACAAAAAGTACTTACAAGTTCACTAGTTGATAACACAGAGTTTAAAAAGTCCAATAGGTGAGATAAAAGAAATTATTAATAAATTTCAGGGAGGCGATTGTAAAAGTGCATTGGCGCCGAACAGAGGGCGCTCGCTACAGGTGAAAAAAGTACTCCCGAAGTTTTGAATTGGGCCAAAAGAACGCTAAAATCTCCAAGGCACTAGAAATTGGAAAACCATAATGACAGCAAGAAAAAAACATTGTTATACGATACCGAAGGAAAATGCTGATGAAGAAAGACAGAAAAGGACACAAATAGTCCTTTGAGTAGCCATGGGGGCCTAGATGGCAGAGGGTGTGCGAAACGTCGGCCCCCCGTTTCCATGACTCTACAAATTAGAAAGGAGGTCAAGGCCTTTAGTATCGGCATATATAGGGATGATGGACTAGCAGTCCTGAAAAATTGCTCCGGAAACCAAGCCGAAAGAATACGAAAGCACATCGCAAAGATCTTCAAATCCTTTGGACTAAGAATCACCACCGACACTAACCTCTAATTAGTGACTTCCTGGACATAAACCTGAATTGCAAATGTTTCCCTAGAACATAAACCATACAGAAAACCTAACGACAAACCAGTATATGTGAACGCTCAATCAAACCACCCCCTTATAGTAAGGGAACATACCTAAAGCAGTGAAAAAAAGGATCTCTGAACTCTCCTCTAACCGCAAGATCTTTGGGAAACATCCAGTCAATACAACAAGCTCTAAAGGACAGTGGATATAAGGAAACGATACAATTCAATGAAAGACAGTGGCCGGGAAAGGATGGAAGCAGCACACAGGAACAGCAAACAGAACCCAGAAGAGACCGCAAAAAGAATCGCAAAAGAAGAACTATTTGGTTTAACCCGCCATATAGCTGTAATATAAAATATAAGTAGGAAAAAAAAAAAAAAAACATCCTCCGTCTACTGAACAAGCATTTTCCGAAGGGCAGCAAGCTTCATAAAATTTTCAATAAAAAACACTGTCAAGGTTTCATATAGTTGTATGAAAAATATGGCATCAATAATCAATTCTCACAACACTCGCACCAACAAAAAGGAAGAAGAAACAGGGAAAAAAAGTGCAATTGCCGTAAAAAAGACGCTTGCCCCCTTCTGGGAAAATGCTTGTTTAAGTCTGTAGTTACAAGGCTACTGTAAATACAGAAAATCAGAGCAAACAATATATTGGCCTAACAGGTGGGAGCTTAAAGATAAGTATAGAAATCATACAAATCATTTTCGCACTGCCAAGTATGCTAAAGAAACCAGAGTTATACAAACAATATGGCAACTTAGGAAAGAAGGGAAAAACAAGAATAAATATCACTTGGGAAATCATCAGAAAATCAAACACTCAGACCAGAAAATCTGGGTTATGCAATCTGTGTTTGGATGAAAGATTTGAAATATTGAACTGTAAACAAGCGCTTAACAAGAAAAGCGAATTGATCGCTAATTGTAGGCATGGCAGCAATATCGGAAAACCGATTAGTCGTGTAAAGAAAAAATAACTGGCGTTGTCGTGTGTCAGTAATAGATCATTCGCCTGATGAACGCCTAGCGCGATGAAACTAAACCGAGTAAGCGAGTGGCTCCGTGTTGTGTTAATATATTTTATTTACAGCTCTACCAGCCTGTATGAGCACTCTCAAGCTGTATACCGACACATTTATATTGTATATATAATATATATATATATATATATATATAATATATATATATATATATATAATATATCTATAATATATCATATCAAACGCTGAGCTGGTTTCCAACATCTCAGAAGCCATCTCGACAAGGGTACACGACCGTGTGGCACAAGATGTTTACCAGTCCGTATCCATGACAACGAAGATCGGGCTGATGAAATCGTAAGACTAACGGACAAAAGTAACAAATTAGAGAGTGATTATCACCTACTCCAAGATCGATGTGATGACCTCGAACAATATTCTAGGAGGAATTGTCTGTTAATTCACGGCATCC
>JAMKCH010011562.1:0-36391 GCA_023653785.1 Ophioderma brevispina
TGATACTTTTAATATTTTCATAAGTTTGTTAGCTCCAGAGAAAATTAACAGTTTTTACCCATCATTCATTTCATTCCCAATATGTGTGTGTCACAGCCCTAGTGGAAGGGACAATTTAAAGTACACTAATATGATAATTGGTAATTTATATATGTTCTTATGTTCTTATGGTTTAAAAAAAAAGAAATGATAACTACAATGATCAGATTGGCTAAGCAGGATTAACTAACAAATGTTGTGTATAGATGTAACTATGTTCAGTCATGGTGATGTTTGTTCAGTTGTAGCAATGTTACATAGGTTGAAAAAAGAGAAGATTTCAATAGCTTCCCACAAATGCATTGCTTCCAATTGAGGTTTTTGTACAGGTACTGATGTGAATCGTTAGAGATGAAACATGGCTAAAATGACAGTACTGATCACAAACTTGTGACAATTTAAGAATGTTTCATCTCTAACGATTCACATGACAACCTGTACAAAAACTTCCATTGGAGGCAGTGCATTGTGGGAAGCTACTGATATCTTCTCTTGGTTGAAAAGTTAAAACACTAGGATTATGTCGTGTGTGTAGAAAATCAGTAGCATTCAAAAATACAATACCTACAGCTTGTTGAACTAATTATCTTTCTCATACAAAGATCATGGACTACCTAATGTAAAGGTTTAGAGCATTAGTGCAGGAAGCTGTTGGTCCTCAGGAAGTCTCCTTACCACTGTAAAGAAACAAAAGCTAAGTTGGTATGGCCACGTCTCCCGCTCATCTGGTCTGGCAAAAACCATTCTGCAGGGAAGAGTCGAGGGTTCAAGAAGAAGAGGTCGGCAAAAGAAGAAATGGGAAGATATCATCAAAGAATGGACAGGTCTGGATTTTGCAACCACCCAGAGGACCGTGGAGAATTGCAGAAGGTGGAGTGAAATTGTCAAGATGTCATCAGTGGTGCCCCAATGACCTACTAGGCTAAGGTAGAGGCAAGCAGTAAGTAAACTCATGCCATGTTTAGAAATACCTACCTACACACTTTCTAGTGCCATCCTTTACAATATATCCTTGCAAACAGCGAGAATTAAAGGTTGAGCAGGACTCGCATGATTCACCCCAACCTTGACCAATGGTAGCACAGCATATTTCTTTGGTTGTAGAGAGCCCTTCAACAGGGAGTGAGCATATACCAGCATTTTCATGTGTAAAACAAGTTGCATTACCTGGAGAACAAGAAAACCTTTAACTAATTAAAATGTCATTGAAAAAGCAAACAGAAAACAAACATAACTATATATCTACTTTCAAGGGAAGAAGCAATCCACATGATTTTAAGTGCATACAACACATTTGAATCTTAATCATTCCTTTTCTCATTGGATCTCTACCATGAAGCTAGCCATTCATCAAGGCGTTGCGCTTTATTTTTATTTCCTACAGTCCCTGTATACAATGTGGTATAGCACCCTCTCACAGGGAGTCTCTTGTGCATCACCTTTCCACATTTACTTTGTGTGTTTTTGTTTTGCTTAATTTTTCGGGATAAATCTTCTGCAACTTTCCTGGGAACTGATTGGGCAATACATACTAAGGCGCTGTATGAATGCATTGCGGTCAAACAAATGTGATACTACCGTCTGGCGGCATTGTTTTATGTTACTGTCGCGCATTCATCTTATGATTAAAGAAAGGGTTCAGTTGAAAGATAATCTTGGTATGAGCAATCAGTTAGTAGGTACAATCTCCCATATGATGACCACATAATATTTTGATTGACACATTATGTTTGCACAGAACTATCCCTATTTGCGCAAAGACGCCTCACTCCACTCGGACACGAAGGCTTCGCCTTTGACACACACCTCCGGCGATCCTGACAAAGACTACTAAGAAGCAAATGTGATTATACACATCTGTATCCAAATGGACATTACAATTATTGATGTATTATGTACATTGTGACAGATGTCAACTGTTTATAACTTTTATGAAATGAAATGAAAAGGTACTAAATATCAACTTCTACAATGGGGGGGGGGGTTACTTTCACCAGGTGTCATTGCATAGATAATGTGAATTTTAAAGTGTTCTTTTTTCAATTGAATTTATTAATTTGAACCTGGTATATTGATGCGTACTGCGTAAGGCAGACCCAGCATGTGGGAAGAGGGTAAAAGCAAATTTCAGTGTGGTGTGAAAAAATGTGGGAAATGGATACATGGGAAATGCACAAAGATGAAAAGAGTAACCCCAAGTTTGGCACAGGATTTTGTGGGGGGAAGAAACAAGAAAAGAGCTCTAGAGGGATGGTGGAACAGGTGGAAAAGTGGTGGAATCGGTGAAGGAGTTCATGTACCTGGGGGACAGGGTTAGTGGGGTTGGTGGATGCGAGGCGGCTGTGACAGCTAGAGAAAGGTATGGGGGGTAAAGTTTAGGGAATGTGGAGAGTTGTTACACATGAAAAGATTTCCTTTGAAGGTGAAATGAATGGTATTGTGTGAGATCGGTGATGCTGTATGAGAGTGAGACATGGAGTCTGAGCGAAAATGAGATGGGGATTTTGAGAAGGACAGAGAGCAATGATGAGAACGATGTGCGGTGTGAAGTTGTTGGATAGGATGAAGACTGAGGACTTAATGTTGGGTTTGGAAGAAGCGGTGGACCGTTTGGCAAAGACAAATGGTGTATGGTGGATGTTGGTATGGGCACGTGCTGAAGATGGATGACAAGCATGTTTTAAGAAGGGCTTTTGAGTTTGAGGTTTTGAGTTTGAGGTTTGAAGAGGGGATGACCAAAGAGGATATGGAAAAAGTAGAAGAGGAGAGTAGAAGGGCTGGGTAGAGGATGGGGATGCATTAAATAAGGCAAAGTGGAAGGAGGGAGTAAGGGCAAGTGCTACAAGTGTGAGACAAATCCGGCCAACCCGGTTTTATGGGGACAAAACCGGATTTAAAACTTTGGATTTACTTTAAATCCAAAGTTTTAAATCCACTATAAATCCGGTTACTACTGACCCTGCAAAATGTGCCATTTTAAACATGTGTATTCCTCATAATTTTATTTTGTTTGATATCTGTCACTATTCAGTGGTGGAAATTTCTGTGTAATTTATTGTTGGAGGGGGTGTGTGCTCTATTCATGAATGAATAGAGCACCCCCACCCTATTCATGAATAAATAAAGCATGAAGAAATCTCTGCCACTGTCACAATGTAATACATCTGATGACATGCATTAAACTATCCATTGCATGAGGCAGCTATTGGAAATCCACCACCTTTCACTCTCTTGACAACTGCTAATTATTTTAATTCAACTAACGATCCAGTGTATAAGACATGCTTCACAGCATTATATTTTGAACTTCATTGAAATGAAGCAATACTCAGATCTTTATAAACAGTCAAGAATCCACTGCAAATTTATTTCTTTATTCCTATAAAAATATTTATAATCAACATAAACACTAATGAGTAAGATCAGATGTTTGAACAATACCTCAACAGTCCAATGAAAAATATGCAATGTACATCTAGAAAACAAACTTTTTGACAATTCATTTTAAGTAAGCTTACCTCCTAATAAGCCAGAGTGACAGTGGAGTCCCTTTAGCTGTAAAAATTAAACAAGACTATAAATGTCAAATGGGGCAGGACCTTTACGGTGATATCAAGCTATACAAGCGGTCTCGAACCACAAAGGTCCCCTGCCCGTCGCGATATTAAATGGAGGGAAATATAATTTTAGATCACAGGGAAATTGTGATGGCACACAATAAGTGGTTCTCAAACCACTGAGGCGGCTGTCCCATACAGTTGCAATTTGACGGTACAAATTTGACAACATCAACCATACAACTATTTGTAGTTATGTGACCTTAGATGACCCTACTTGACCTTGAAATGACCTTCACATTTTATGTTTAGGAATTTGGGACCACATCCACAAAGTTTCATAACTACCCTACATATTGAGTTACTTGACCTTTAATAACCACACTACCTTGAAATAACCTTCAAATTTTCGGCAATGAATGCTTACTTCACCTATCAGTTTTCATGACCAACTACCATGTGAGGGATTTGACCTTGGATGACCCCACATGAACTTGAAATGACCATCAATTTTTTTGCACTGACTGTTGACCACCACCAAGTTTAAATCATCCTACCACACACTTGTTTGATTTGACCTTGAATGACCCGCATGACCTTGAAATGACCTTCAATTTTTTCGGCACTGATTGTTCACCACAATCACCCACCAAGTTTCATCACTCATCCTACCACAATGACCAGGGGCTTAGCATTTAATTCCATTTGACATTGAAATGACCCCTCAAGACCTGAAATGACATTCAAATTTTTTGGCACTGATGTTGAACCACACCCACCAAGTTTCATCATCCTCCACAATTGACAAGGGCTAATACATTTAATTCCATGTGACCTTGAATGACCCTGCATGACCTTGAAATGACCTTTACCATTTTTCGGCACTGATATTTGACCCACCCACAAGTTTTCATCTCCTGCCACAATTGCCAAGGTTATAGCAATTTGATCCCATTTTGACCGCATTTTACCTTTACCCATGCCCACCTACCCCCACGTCGAACTCATCCACCGACTATTTGGTTTAAAACTCCATGGTGCGAAGTATGGCACCCATACTTGCTTAGATCATAAGATATCGTGGGGTTTACAAGGCTTATTATCCTATTTTTGCAAATTTTGACCCTATTTTTTGACCATATTTGACCTTTGGACCAACATGCCACAACCCCACCTCCGAACTCATCCACCGTCTCCTTGGGGTACATCTATTGTGCGAAGATGGACACCCATACTTGCTAGATCCAAATATGATCATTTTTTACAAGGCTTATCCCATATAGCCCCTATTTTTGACCAAATTTGACCCTATTTTGACATTTTGACCTTTGACCTATGTCACCATGAACCCACTTTAACTTCCCAGCCAACGCGCTACTTTTATGCATCCTATGTTACGAGCGTACACCTCCGCTTGCTTAGATCAAAAGATACTGCGTGGGACACACACACGGATGCAGGGCATTTCTATATAGTCCCCCTTTGCCAACAAAGTTGGCGGGGACCAAAAAGAGCAGAGCAGAAATCATAGGGTCCTTATTTTGGAGTTTATTCATGCCTGCTACATCTAAAGGTTGACACCCTTTAAGTAGTTAGTATGGACCCTTACATCAATGCAAGGTAGTTAGTGGTCTCACATTATTGTGTCCTTTAAGGTTACACAGGGTCAAACCTTTAAACTACTCCAAAATGTTGAAACAATCTTTCATATTGTCCGTCAGTCATAAGGATTCCCAAAAATGTATCGTTTTGTACCACTTAAGATCATTGGTTTGGGAGTTAGGAGCGAAAAATGAACTAAAACGTAAAAAGGTCAAACTCAATTTGGACGGGGTCACATTGAAGTTAATCTATTAATTTTTAAATTAAAAAAGTCTAGTTTTGATTATTTCAATGTTTACTTTACACGAGATAAGGTCAAAGAAGGTCAATCAATGCCAATTGGATTATGTTGCCCCATGACCTATTTTGTCACTGATAACTAATGCATTGCAGATGCTTCAAACTATTCTTATTTTGACACATTAAGCTAGATGAACAATTTTGTTTCATTTTTTACCACATTGGAGAACTTCTGGTTGTGAACCCTGTAAAATGGAAATTGACATTTTTTTGCACTTTTAGCCTTTTCTACCGAAACTCAAAACCAATGTGGTAATAGATTGGACAAACTAATACATTTTGAATCCTTGATGAATAGCTGGACAATGTGTGCATATATTTCAACATGATTGGAGTAAGTTAAAAAGTTGACCCCTGTGTAAACTTTAAATGGGCCTATTGAAAAAGTGACCCCACAATTTGACACTAATAACTACCTTACATTGATATAGAGGGTCCATTACTAACTACCAATAAAGGTGTCAAAGCTGAGATGTAGTGGACAGGAACGATGTGTCTGACCCAAGTCCGTACTTTGCTCCCACTCTATATATGCAATACATTACTAATTTCAAGAAATGTGGACCACAAATATATATATATATATACTACGTGAATCAAAAAAATTGTGCAAGGATTAAAGATGATCCTGACCTTAATGCATAGATTGTTGTTTTTCTAAAACACATCTTAATATACTTCCAAAATGTGAAAAAATGAAAGAAATCGATAAATAATAAGCGAGATATGACCAAATTGTAAAGCACACCCCTTTTTTCGCCATTCCTTCGGGATTTACACACTTACACTTGTGTTTGTGAGAACGTAATATATCATGATGCCTTTGTCACTTACTGCTACAGTTTCTTGATTATTTCAACTACAGATTAATCAATGAATTTATTTATACCACTGTGCCAACTGATATGACAAATCCTAAAACCAATTCACTGTGCAGAGCAGAAAAACAAGATCTTCCCATTGTTAGGATATTGCAAAGAGGTTTAATAGTGCCTTTAATGGCATAACTGTATCTAAACCTGGCACGTGTAGGTTGAAACCATTTTCATGACCATCAGGCTTATTGGGCGACGATTTTGTGTGAAATTTCTTTTGAAGACAAAATGAAGGAGGGAATATGACTATCTTCATTGACAATATTAACAAATAGCTGGGTCATCATTACTTCATAATGCTATGTCCCGTATATCGTACATTGACGTAATTCTTGCTTAACTGGTACATCCCATTGGAATGGAGGAAAAAGGGGTTGCTTACAAAATTGGGTCATATCTGGCTTATTTTTAATTGCGTTTTCTTTCATGTTTTTCAAACATTTGGAAGTATAAAAAAATCAGAGATTTGCATTATTAAACCAACAAACAAATCTATGATTCAGTGACTTTATTCAAGGTCAAGGTCATCTGCAACCGTTTCACAATTTTTTTTATTCACTAGTATATATATATATATATAAATATATGTGTGTGGTTAGTACACTTTACTAACAGACAAACCATTTTAAAGTATAATCTTGTTTAAAAGCATCCCTCACCACCTTACCTTCACATTAAAAGCACCCTTTGTCATTATGAACATGTTCCACCTTGGCAGAGTTTCTGGTTCATAGCACATTCATTTCACTCTAAAATAACAGGGAGTAAATGATGCATAGAGTCTGGATGGATGCAATGGATTCGTCTTTCACTCTTATCAATGTAATAAAGTTATGATATATTTTCTGTACTTTAAAGGCACTATCAGTGATTTGCTAAATCGGAACATAAAAAAAAAAAAAAAATCAAATACTCAGATTTTTTTGCATTCTGTAACAAGTATAGGTAATCCTAACATACCCTAACAAGTTTAAGATGAAAGCAACCTAATAAGACAAAATCATACGTTTTAGTCATTACTTGTCCGTATGGTCTCTTTCTACAACATTAATTGAATGGAGATTCATATCTTTGAGCACGGCTGTTTTCTTCTTCCCTTTCTGTTAAGTCTTCAGTTGCACAAAATAACTTAAATCTATCACTTTTCTTTCAATTATCACTATTTTGCAAATTTCAAATATTTTTATTTTTTTGGTGAATCACTGATTTAATGCATAAGAACCGGGTGACCGTAATTCGATGCCCTCTGCCTGCCTATCTCTTACCACCCCCCCTTGTTTCCACTCTGGTTTCAAATGGACCTTTCTTCACCGCATTAGTTTCACCTATGGGCCATCATTCCTCCATCTAAAAAGTTTGTGACCTGGTGGGGTGTTTTTTTTTGGGGGGGGTCATACATGATGTCGTACCATGACCTGCTTCTTGGCCATTTGCGCTTGGCCATTGAAGATTGAATATCTAAATATCTTGGATACAGAGAAATAAAACTTTCTTCACACATTTATGACATCTAGATAAAATCTTGTAACAACATTCTGTGTAGACTCCTGGACAAAGAACGCAGTAAACTGCAAAGTGAACTCGCACTCAGCTTGCTCAAAACTCAACACCACCAGAAGAATGATCACACAACCTGAGTAACATTTGCACTGCACTGGCTGCCAATCCAACAGAAGATTATTTCAAGCTCATGCTCTCAAATCACTGAATCCAGGGCTTGTTATGGTCCTTGAATTCCGTGAAATTCCTGGAATTTTCAAAATCCTGTTTCCAGAACCTTGAAAAAAAACCCCTGGTAGAATTCACAAATGTCCTGAAATCCTTGAAAATTGCAGCCACTGTGGGTGATTGATTTTTTGATTAAAATGAATACATTGAAACCAAAAATAAGAATTTTATAAATGAATTTGCGACATCACGGCAATGAAATTACAATATATCTTTATGTAACCCTTATGCTGCTATTAAAGGCTGTAACGATTTAACCTGAACGTGTCATAAATGCAAAAGATCACGCCCATTTTTTGGGTTTGATTTTTTGTCTTTATCAGTGTAATTGAGAGACGTTTAATGTTCTCCTTTTAAGTGAAACCTTTAATTCAAACACATGCCTACTAGTAACGGAAAATGAAGCGAAATACGGACGTTTTCCGGAAAACAATACTCGTAGCACAGAAATGGTCGTGTCACTAAAATAAAAAATACAGTGTATATAGTAGAAAAATAAGTAATACATAAAAATCAAGTTAAGGAACGAGGCAATATCTTTTCAAAACAAGTAAACCATAGATTTGAAAGATTTCAATTTATAAAGTCTGTTTAAATGGTTTCCGTACATTGTTTTTTTTTCTCCTCCCAACTTTTCGAAGGTTTTTACCCCCATAATATATCTTATTAACATTTAACTGCTGTAATGCTAAATGTTCTTCTGAGGTAAATTTTAGGTCAACTATTCAACTGGCGGAGGTGGAAAGGGGTAGACCTACAACAATGCAATTGTTAATATTTTTTTTGTTCTCATTAAGGAAACCTTGAAAAGTTTGTAAGAACTCCTTTTTTCATGCAACTTTTATTAAAAAAAACTACTCCATATGACTTTATTTCCTACTGACAGTTCCTTGAATGGGGGTGGTCAAACGGCGGAGCTCTGTCCTTTTTTCTAGAAAGCTTAGTTTAAAGATCTCTATCTCTTGATGCAGTCCATATGTACATATACATAGGTAGCTCAGTTTTCAAGTTATGAGCCTGTAAAGTTTAGACTTTTAAGTTCATTTTTAATGTACTACAAGCTAAACAAAAAAAAATATTTTCCTTATGGACTGTGGTCATACTGACAGTTCCTTGAAAGGGGGAACTACAGACTTGTGGAATCCGTCCATACTTTTCAGGAAAACATAATTTAAGAGCTCTCTCATGATGCAGTGTATATCGTGGCTCGAGTTTTTCAAGCTATGAGTCCTTTAAAATTTTACCTTTCTTAAAAAAAAAAAAAAATCCTCCATATGGACTTAGTTCCTACTGACGTCCTTAATGGGGTCTGTCAGATGGCGGTGTTACCACATAACTATAAAAAAAGGAACCATAAGAATGATTTATTGCAGCATATGTATCGACATTTACTCTGTTTGTCTGTTATTCTTGTATTGTTTTTACTTGTATTTTTTGTACTCGCACTAACAAATTGGCATACTCTATGATTTTTTGTAAATTACATCTACTTGTTTGCTGGGTGGTGACCCCTTTCTGGCCATAGGCCCCTTTTGGTCATCTCCCCTCATCCTGTACTTCAAATCACTGTATTTTTATAAATAACATAATTTGTTTGAATGGATAAAAATAAATCAATACTGATATGGATATGATAACTTCTTACATTTCTGATGGGTAGCAATGAGTTTCAATGACGCAAACCATTTTCTGTATTTTGTCTGGTGAAAAACGTCCGTCCTATCTTGCCGTCATTTTTCGTACGGAATACAAAGAAAAAATCTTACCAACATTAGTACAACATCAGGTCCTTGAAATTAGCTCTTTTAGATCCTTGAAAGTCCTTGAAAGTCCTTGAATTTGGAAGGAGATGGTGTAGGTACGCACCCTGTTATAACCAAACCCAGTTAGTAGAACCTGTACAACAGAGACGCTATAAGAATTATTGCCACATAATCGAGTGGTTTCATCGAAAACAGAATTATAATTAACCATAACAACAAATTAAAACCATCTAGTCTGACCATGTTCTATTTAACAATTGCCTGGTGATCACGGTTATGCTCGTGTCGGCACGTTTGCGTCATACATGGCTTAAGAAATACACATTATGAAAGCGTCACGTGTGAAGGTGTATGACGCTACTGTGCCGTCCGTATCGCATAACACGTACATATCCCATATACACTACGCTCGCATTTCACAATAGGCACGGTGTCGACAAAAGAATTTCATTAATGGTAGTTGTTCAATTCAGATAGTCCATGAGGATTGAGATCACTCGATATTGGTCAATAATTATTTTAGAATGTATATTGGATAGTTATTATTAGTACGGGTACTCCTTTAAAGACCACTATCAGTGGATTCACCCAAAAGGGTCAAAATATTAAGAAATAAAGGGTGATGCAGTATCATTTATGGGGGAATAATGTTTCCGAGTTGGAAAAAATAATAATGGGCGAGGCGCAGCCGAGCCATTATTTTAAAATATTCGGCCCACGAGGATTACATTATGAGGCCATGATGATAATGCAAAAACACAAACACCCCATTTTTTTTAATTATTTACTATTCTATTAACTAAAAGAGCTTGATTTAATAAGAAAATTCTTGGCAAACCATTATTGCAGAAATAATGGGCAGTAAAATGACCAATAGAATGCTGCATTTTCAATAATGGGCAGTAGTCGAGTTAATAGATATCTAATTTGCAAGCTTAAAAGTGAAGGTGTAATTATAAGAATTCTCCATCATAGTATTTTTTGTAACTGAAAAGGTGACCAGAAAGAAAGGAAAGAAAAAACAGCAGTGCTCAAAGACATGAATCTCCATTTCAATTACATGTGTGTAGTAAGTGTCCGTACAGACAGTAATGACTAAAATATTCCAATTTTATCCTTATTAGGTTGGCTTTCAGTCTTCACACTTGGCACGGTATGTGGGGATACTGTGCTGTTACAGGACATGCAAAAATCTGATTTTTGGATGATTTTTTTTAAATTTTATGATTGAGCAAAATCACCAAGAGTGCCTTTAAAATCTCAGAACCGATCATCAACAGTATCTCTCATTATTATTATATCAGGCTCGAGAGTGGTGCTAAAGAAATCTTTGTAGTGTATAGTTTTGGTCTAAAATAAAAGTCCCGGATGCAAATACACTTCTTTTAATATGTATCGCATCCGGGCATTTAGCGAGAAAACGCCATTATTGAAACCACCACTGTATCGTTTGAGAGTTGGACTAAAACATGGTGAACGGAAGTTTAGTTTGAGTCAGCCCGATATTTAAATAATAATATATATTGAATGGCTTTTTTTTAGTATGATACCAAGAATATATTGCATGAGTTAGAAAAATATTGTACTCTCTTAACTCGTACAATATCTTTCTAGCTAGTGCAATAAATTCTTGTATCATGCTCAAGCCATTCAATATTATATAAATACTTAGACATCTTGGACTCTCAGACAAGGCTTTTCAATATATAACTACAGGTAATTGTGCAAAATCTGGCAACAGAAGGAATTCTCAGTTGTTCCTACAAATCTGCAACAACCTTCCTCTGGTCATCCACAATTCAGAGACATCAATTTCAGGTGGATTGTGTGCATGATCAAATTCTTCCGAATTTTCTTTAAAATTTGATATAGACTATTTTACTTTGAAGTTATTCAAAATATTCTGAAATAAAAAAGGGGTCACCGACCCACATTCGTTATTTCAAGACATTGTACCATTATAAAAAACCATTTTTTGCCAACATTTGTACACAGTTCTATGAGGAAAGGTGATAAAATGATGCTAAAATTCGTCATAGCAAGGGGAGGAAACATCTGAATTTCAAAATTTTAATTATCTATAGTTCACAAAAATAAAATAAAAAAATACATCGGTCTCGACGCTTGTGTCGCCTGACCGTCGCAATTAGTGAATGATAGGACTACAGACCTTTACATTGATATGTGACCTTGGACCTAAACAAATGAGGGCTGGCATGTTAACTCCCTAAACCAAGTTTGGTTCCAATTGAACGTTAACTTTTCAAATGAGGTCAAATTTTACATGTCAGGCCTATCTTACAACTTGATCCTCACACGACCTTTGACATTGGATGTGACCTTGACCTCATCAACAAATGGGGGGGATGTCATGTTTGCACCTGTGAACCAAGTTTGTTGGTTTAATTCCATCAAAGGTTATGAGGATATACAGGCAAATGTTAACCCTTTTTCACCACAGACATCAACAACAACAGGGCCAATAGTATTAGTTTTAGCCTGGACATTTTTGGTAACAAGATGTTTTTAGGCAGGTCCAGGAATATGTGTAGTATCACTGATAAAAAGCACCGAAATCCCATGGTGGCATCTTCAAACCAAGATGGCGTCCAAAATGTGTGCAGACATTTTTTTATGTTGTTCATAAATCCAACAAAACCATACTGGCTAGAAACAAAAGTAAGGTATCCCAAACATTGTTTGAGGTATAAGGAATTAATATAATAAAACACGATAAAGTGACTTTAACCCTTTGCAAGTAGCCAAATCCAAAATGGCGCCCCAAATTTGCGGCGTTTTGAAATCGTATGTGGATGGAATATGAAAATGGTCAATTTTAGATGAATAAATTAGGCCACAGGGAATCTACGATTTGGTTGGTCCTTAACTACCCAGCCTAAACTTAACTAGCTAAAAAGGCAAAAGTGTTTGTACCAAAAGTACTCCCAGCTATGCAATATTACAAATTCTATACCATTAATTATACGAGGAATGAGAATATAATACTTGGAAATTCTATTCAAGTTGGTTGTTCAAGTTGACGCTCAAAAATGGAAGTAAGAATGTTGGACACTTGATGAGAACGTAAACTTCATGTTAAAAGAATGCAGTAAGCGTACGAGTAACGGGGGAATTTGTGTGGAAAGAGATAATGTCTATTATAAAAAAAGGAAAGGAAAATTGGTGAATCTGTTGACTAAAGTTACAACAGCACTAATAATAATAAGCTATTTCCGAAACGTAGAAGTCCATCCAATCAGGCCCATATAAAAAGGTCGTGTGCGGTGGAAATAACAGGAGCTGATCCAGGGAGGGGCGGAGGGGGATCGCGCCTCCTGGTACATTTGGAAATCTTGCAAAATCAGCCCATTTTTAGCTATTTGGACCAGTTACAGCCTTTCAGCCCCCCCGGCAATTTTGACATTTTCAAATCCTGGATCCGCCATTGCAAATATACCCACAGATGGTTCATTCTTCATGTAAGACATCCGGAATTGCTAGCATGAAATCTATATAAGAGGATCAAGGGATACAAGGATTGTACAGTTTATTCCGTAAAAGGTCTTTACTCTAGTCAAATCATGAATATCTACACCAGGGAACACCCCAGATTGTACTACCAATAGAGTAGGATCCCTGGCGTGGACTAAGAAAATAAATTTAGGGGCCAATGAAAGCGCAGTGTGCAAAGTCCAAAATCAGAGTGCAAGATCCGCTCACCGTCAATGTTGATCAAGCACGGGACTCCTCCGGGGGCCCTATAGACCTCACAGTCACCTATGATACGTGGCCAGTGGCCCGTGGCTCTCCCAATCGTATCCCGGGGAAAAGTCCCATGACGATCATGCGAAGGAAGCGCTTTGTACGGCGAATGTCAGCTCCGAGTCTGCCGAGGCCGACCCATGCCCTCCCACCAAGGGACAGCCACCTGGGCTTACAAGATGCGGTCCACAAAACTGCTTTAGATCCAAGGTAGCAGAGGACGAACACCACTGAGATCATCTGTCATCGATCCAGGGCGGATGAACCGGGAAACGCGGCCTGCAGCATCATGGACATGGGCAGTGATGAAGCAATTCCGGGGACCTCTCTGATCCCCGAAGGGGTGGTTGGTGGCTGGGACAAGGCCACCAGGTCATCACACGCCTTGGTCAGTTGATTACTGAAAGTGCCTCGTTATAAGGTTTGCAAGGAGCTATGCCAGACCAGGAACTGAAGGTATCTCTAGGCGCACAAAAGCAACCACTAAACAAGTCTCCTACATCATTCAGAACGACATCAATCACCCGTGCGAGTGAAACAATGTGAACTCCACACAGGTGCAGCGCACTCAGCAGCCCCGGAAGCATTTTCCAAAAGCAAACAACTGGTGTAGGGCACAGGCGCGAAAGCCGATCCCACCCAGCCCCACGGAGGTGGTCTGGCAGCGTCTGCCTTAGTGTGTTGATTGAATTGAAAGTAGGCTGAGGTCATGACGGCAAGGCACCCGGGGTGCCGGGCCCTGCGACAGCCCATATCATCTAGAGTGATGTTAAGTCTCTTTTTGCACACCGACTTCAAGGTTGAAAAGCAGAGCTGAAGGCCTGGGCCGTGCCGGTTACCAAGTGTCATTGGTGGAAGAATTGACCCACAGTGATCAGGTTATCTATGCTGCACCGCCTCCAAGGCCACAAAGGAACAAGCAGCCATTCCAAGTGCTTGGGTATCGTATGCGCAGGATCACTGCGAACAAGCTCTCCATTGGCAACATCGCGACGCAAATGTTGAAAGAACTGGGCGCTCAGGTCAGAACCTACAGGGGTACCGCCCTGAAGCCGGCGCCCTCCACGGCAAATGCACTGCCCACCCGATGTCTCAAGGACGAAGATCTGTCACGTGATGAGCAGCATCACAAACCCGACAAGACACCGAAATCAGGGAGACCATGAGCAGACCGAGGCGAGCACCTCGACGCCCGCTTCTCTTACGCAGCAAGATAGAACTCTATGAACAGGGCCAAGCAGGATTTTTTTTGTGGGGGGGGCGGGGGTGCGGGCCTCTTTTGGTAAAGTGGACTAACCCCCCAAAATGCTCCCTTGTGAATATCTGTATAAAAAGAAGACTTTCTGTAAAATTTCCCTAAATTTTGGACCATGTTATTTAAAAATTCAGCAAAAAGTGGACCTTTTGCCCTGTTTGTGGAATTTGCGTACAGGCCTGGCTGCGTACGGGCAGTCTATGACGGAGGTCTATGGAAGACTGTTCTCGATGGTGTGTGGTAAGACGGCAACGTGATTGTTGGAAGTATGCAGTGCCAAAATTGGCGAAGGATCCCAAGCATGGCCGTAGGAGCGTGATCGGCCGTGTCTATATGCTAGGAAAAACAGTCAATCGGTAGGAGTTTTTTTTTTTTTTTTTGAGGGTATAAGTCCCTTAAAGGAGGACTTCACACCCTAGAAAAATTTTCTTTGTTTTTCATTAAATTGTTCCACAGAACATAATTAATTACTCGCCTAAATTGGAAAAACCAAAAAGGCATGTTTTTCGGAAGCGACGTTCACTGTTGTCATGGGTGATGGAGAAACCATAATAACAATTTTTTGATCCAACACTCTAATGGTGAAGTAAGTAAATAACTATTATTCTATGTCAGTAGTAGTACAGAGCCATTTTTTATTTATTTTTGGTTAGTTGATTATTATTTTGATCCCCATATGATGGTTGGGGGATTGGGATTGGGGATAAGTCACCTTAATTCGTGTTTGCAAGCTGCGTGAATATGAAAGAAAGATTTTCTATATTTGCCAAATAATGTCCTAAGATGTGAAGAAAGAAGAGGAAACTCTGAATTAAATGAGGATTTTTCTATTTTTATACTATTTACTTGTATATCTGAAATCATTGTTCAATAGCGATATTTAAAATATATATTAATGGTATTATTGGATTCCCATGAAACTTTAGTACTATATATTTAGTCTCTTAATGACATTTTTCTGAACACGTGCGGCTTCAAACAATTTCTGCAAATAAAAAAAATGGCGGCCATTTTGGGCGCCATTTGGAATTTTGAATATTTGTGTCAATGTTGAAATCCTTGGTTAGGTTTAAATTAATTCGCCATACACCAAAAAAACCTATTGTTTGGATATGTTTGTTCTGTTTTAAAAATGTATGGTTCCAAAAAATATATCGAAATAGTCTAAAAAACGCCATTTTGGCACGCCAGCTTGAATTTGGAAATGACACCCGGGGGGATTAGTACACATGTTCCGCACCTATTACTGAAAAAAAATAGCTTGTTACCAAAATGTCCACCTATTTGGCTATATGAGCTTAGAATAATTGGCCATCAACAGTCATCAACAACAGTGGACAAAGTGATCCCTATGTGGCTTGCCTGTGGGCAGGCGACACAAAACGGGGTCACCAAACTAAGTTTTATTATTCACCACATGTGACAAAAAGCACAAAATTGTATCTTGGCTTGCAACCCAATTTCTGCCAAGCGTAATTTTTACGCCTCACATGTCACCGAAAGACACACAAAGGGTATCCGGTCGCGAAGAGGAGGTTATCCAGATGTATATCAATGATCCTTTGTGTGTATCTAGAATGCATATATCACATGCCCCCTAATGAAAATTAATTCATCTTCATCTTTAGCATTGCATATTTCACTTTGGATCTACTTTGGCTCTACCTAAAAATCAACTTCACGTACATCTTTTTGATACTTCTTTAATTTACTATTCAATTGTTATGACTTGCTTCCAGCGTTGGCTAACAGTGTTGAAGTTATAAACCCTGGGGTACATAGGATTGGGACAGGGGATTCAAGTTATAATTAAAACCATTTTGTTCAGTTGGTTTACTTTGGATTTTGGTTTTAATTTTTTCCCTGTATTTTTAAAAACTTGTTTTGCTGGGTGTTCATTTATCATTTTGCTTTGGATCAATGATTCGATCCACAGGAAATTCAGAGACAAGATAGCTTTGAATGAAACAGTACGTCAACCTCAATTCACACACTTATGCGTTTTGCCTGCATAGCTAGCTTGTACCAATTTTTTTTTAAACTTACCATTAAAATATATATGGGCCTTATACGTGTTTTAAATTGCAGATTTTTTTATTTTATTTTTTGATCTGAAAAATTCAAATAAAGAGGTCTAGGGTTAACTGAAATTTACATGAAATCCTTATAAGTAAATTTCAGAATCGGGTGGGAATATCAGCATAAATCCATTTTCTGGTGACACATCATACCCCATATGCGCTTAAGGATATGTGTCTTGATATAGAAAAGTGACCTTTTTGGTGTGCTGAAATCACGCCATGATCGGATTGGATGATGGTCAGAGAGAGGCGATGAAGAACAGCCAGGAGACCTTTTGTCTTTAAATTTTGAGCATATGAAATGACGCAACATATTATGCAATATTTACTGTGTTGCGCATTCACAAAAAATTCGCATCATGTCACGAAAAAAAGGACGATTGCTCTCTACTAAGTAGTCCTGAGGGGTGTAGTGACATAAAGATTCTGTGCACCTCTGTGAACATGATCTTGTGCATCCACCTAAAACTAAGTCATGTCTGAAATCCACACCTTTTCAACAGTGTTTGAATGAACCAAAGATTCATCTATACTTTATGTATACTTAATTTGCAATGTGGATATAACCTGGTCATTTTGTTGGGTGGGACATCAGTGTGAGATTACCCTTAATTAAAGGGTGCAATGGGTTACACAACTGATTTTTGTTGCAATTTGACTGCTTTATCTCAAATTGACTTATTATAAGGCCCTTGAAACTTGCTATTAGTTTCTCGTCGCCGGCCCGGTTATGATTTTGGGCGCGTTAGCGGCCCGAAAATCTGAAAATTTAATTCATTATTTTGAACAATTCTGTTCAAGCATCACCTTTTCAGTCGATATTGAAATTTTTGATAGGAAGCGAAACATGTTCGGAAGTCTCGGAAATGAGTCAAAAATAGACCAAAATCTCGTTGGTATTTAGTCGATACCCTGTAGGTTCATTTCAAGTAAAAATAAGCATGTAGCCATGCAACACACGTAAAAAACGTTGAAAAATGAAATCCTGCAAATAATGAATAAGGAATAATGAACATAGTTCCTCATTATGGGCTGAAAAATGTGACGAGAAACACATAATTTGAGTTCAAGGGCTACCCCCTAAATCATTTATATGCAGCAGGTGGCTCGCAGCACCTGAAGCTGTTCAGAGCTATCATCCAAAGGTGTTACATTTGATAAATCCTGTTTCAAGGTATAGGTAGTTTAATCACACAAACTGCCGACAAATCACGATTTGGATACTTGGCAAAGAAAAGACATTTTCTATCACAATTCCATTTTGTTTTCAGGCAAAAGACACAACAGACAAACTAGGAAAATTGATCAATAAGTAGCAATTTGATGACATATGGTAACAGTTATCATTTGATCATTAAAGAGACACTGGCACATTTGAAAATTAGTGCCGCCTCAAGATTTTGAAAATCGATATGTTGCATGGTGTAAAGCTTGATATTATATTAGCCCCACCTGAAATGATAAGACCAATTCAGCGTCCTTATGGGTTAACAGAACGATTTATAATAATGGACCCTGGCGACATTAATTAGCAGCCGACGGGAAGGAAAATGGCGTTTAACACAAGAAATGCATGCCGGATGCATGTTTCATGGCCATGCACCTGCTTCCGGTCTGTGCCCTTGTGGTTTTAATATAAGAGTACGAGTCGATGATATTCAGATACTATACACATTTGTTGATTAAAGTTATGGAAAAACTTAAACAAGTTAGCCTACAAATTATCTGGAGTGTCTTTAAACCTTTATTATCAAACCCTATCTGTTTTTGCGTACGTTATTTTTATTTGTAAAATGTATCTCTATTTTCCAATGGCCTAGACTACCATATGAGAGCAAATTGAAGAAATTTATATTTTGTGAAAGGTGCCAGTGCTGCTTTAAAACATACCTTGGACAATATATTGGTAAACACATATCCTACCTAAACAACTTGTTGTAGTCCCGCTGACTTGTATGAATCCTTTTTCACAGGGTGAATAAACATGTAAGCAAGATTCACATGAGTCGTAAAGTTACCCCAACCTTTGCAATCGGGTAGTACAGCCATAAACTCTTGTTGGTATAGAATCCCGTCACTTCAAGGGAGCATATGCCACCATTCTCATGTGCAACAAAGGCCCCGTGTCTGTGTATTAAAATAAAAAATTTGCTTACTTGTTGGCAAGAAATTTGATATAACCCAGTTGTAATTCCTAACTACAGTGTTGTCTCATCTAAGAAATGATTCATTAACCAATTAACATGAAGTTATTACCAACACATTGTCTAGTGAGTATCTATTTTTACCATTTCCTTCATAAATATTTGCTCATTCCCCACCAACCACATTTAATTTGACATGACTTGGCCAGAACCTTTCAGTTGAAAAATGACCATTCCAATTCATCACTCTAACTGCAACATCCAGAAAGATAGGGAAAGAGGCCATGGTCTGATCGCTAATAGCCTAGTCCCCAGAACCCCCTATTTTTTGCACTATTTAAAACTTGTTTAAAAAAAAAAAAAAGCTACTATTTTATCATTTACCCTGTGAAATCTCAAAGCTAAAAGGACAGTATTATATTATATTACAAAAGCATTTAGAAAGCGCTCTACAAAGAACACCAGCGCTGAAACATTATACATGAAAAAAACACAGTGTGAACAACAATAACATTATGCGGAAAAGAGGTGAGTTTAAGTGCACGTATGAAAGCAGGCAAGGATACAGACTCTCTCAGATTAGAGGGAAGCTTATTCCACAATTTGGCAGCAGAGAACATTGAAAGGATTGAATCCCCAGCACGTTTATGAGAGCGTGGAATGTACAGCTGGGTGGAATCTGAGGAAGATTTGAGACTTCGCCTGCATTCAGACGTTTTTCTATTCCCCTGCAAGAAAATTCAGCTAAGTACGATGGCGCCATGTTGTGTTAGCACTTCTGTACACATAAAGTACAATTTTGCAATAAATCCTGTCTTTGACGGTAGCCATGGGGAGGGATGCAAGCAGGTCGAGCGAGTGTCCCGTCCACACGCAAAGACAAAGCCGGGCAGCTTTGTTCTGAAGACGTTCAATCGCATTAGATCTTTCGAGCACACTTGTAACAAAGGGAATTGCATAGTCAATGCGGGACAGGACAATCGTCGTACAGCATTGTGGCAGGCTCCTGTGTAATGAAACGTCGGATTCGCATAGATTTCCTGATAGAAAGTTAACAGTTTTGCAGATGTTGCTAATGTGCCTGGACAAGTTAGGGACAAATCAAAAGTGACACCACGATTTTTTACCACAAAGAAGTGAAATGGTGATTCCCAAGGCTTAGATGTTTTTCTACCAAGATCTTTATAGCTCTATGCTGCCCATAACACAAACTCGTTTTGTCTGGTTTAATTGCATTTAATTTTTGAATATCCAGGTATTAATTTCAGAAATGCATGCCACAAGAATTGGAATGCAAGCAAACTCGCGCGGTCATCAACACTCTTGGGATCGAACTCAGAATAAATCTGCACATCATCAGCCGTATGCCTGGAATGAGATTCTATAATTCCGGATGATGTCCCAATAGTGCGTTACATTATGAAGCCTGAGACCGATTATAGATCCCTGGGGCAGCGAGTATTTGAGAATGTGCTCATCGGAGAAAACCTATTAATGGCAACTTTTGGTGGTCCTATCAGTAAGATATGTTCTAAAACTAAACCAGAATTGGCCGATCCACCAGATACCAAAACGCTTGTCAAGCCTAATCTAAAAACAGCATGGTCGATCGTATCGAAAGCGGGCCGACATGTCAAGAGGACCATAGACAGCATTGTTCTTATCAATGGATTGGAGGATATCACTTTTGACCTTAAGGAGGGCCATCTCCGTACTATGGTTCTTTTTGTACGAAGGACTGATATTTCTCGCCAAGGCAATTGCTGTCCACATGTCCACCAGTTTGACATTACTGCCGGCTTTCTCATGATCTTGGCACTAATTTAATGTTTGACACAGGTCTTACTGTTGTTAACATGTTGTGATCAGATGAGGCTTTTTTAACACCAGGTAATGATAGCATGTTTAAATTTACAGGAAAAAAACCAAAACCAGATGTTTAGCGATGCATTGACCATCTTACGTAAGAAAAGGTAATAAAATATGAATATTGGTCTTTGATTAACCAAGTTGGAAGAGATCCAGGTGCAACGATTTTACTTAACTGCATGACAATTTTTTTGACAATCATCACATTTTAAAGATGGAAATGAGTTAAAATTTGACCTGATGCACAATCAACCTCTCGAACCGTATAGATTTCCCGAGTTAACATTTGATCTTATTTTTTCAATCTGTTTATAAAGAATGAGAGAAAGTTGTTAGCCAACTCATTATCAGAGGCGGGTCAACTATCTGGATAACTTCGACTTAGTTGTGGCTACAAAATGTCTTTCACACTGGCAGTTCGAGAACCTAGCATTACAATAGTCAATTTTAGCTTTATTGAAGCATTCGAGCTACAACATCTTTTTATGAGGCCAAAAAACCCCCGTGATCTTGATCAGTCGTCTCTTACGCCATTACGTTCAAGACGTCGTCTGACTCGTCTTGCAGAATGAATGTCACCATTGTACATGGCAATCTTGGTCTGACCACACACGAAAACCTTTGTTTTTAACGTGGCATATTTCATCAAGTACAGATGAAGTTACTTTGCTCGTAGAATGAACAAGCTCGTGGCTCACTTGAAGAAGAGGAAAGTCACTAACGAACGATCTTCCAACCGCTTGCTAAAATTGTCTTATCCCATTTGGTGGATAGGTCATGTGATGTCAAAGTAACTTTAAGTGGTGGCGGTTTCGTAGAGTTGATAACACAGGAAATAATATGATGATCGGATATGAAGTGCTGGCTCAAATATGATACTGCGGATAAGATCATCATCTTGTCTCGAGATCAATAAATCAAGGCGTATTCCCTTTTTTATGCGTTATACCTACGACGTGTTGTTTAAGCCGGCAATTAGCGAGTAAGAGTAAATCAAGAAATTGGTTCGAGTCAGGACTTTTCTGTTTATTGGATTCTGTTATCACCCAAGAGTAATCATTTGTGGGGCGAGACACTCATTTCTTCAAGAAAAGCCTAACTCCTGAAGCAATGCGAAGTCTTCAGTTATTCACTTTGAAGGGAGGGTCTATAAACAGTGATGAATGTTAAACACATATTCATGGTAATAATGGCAATATTCAAAGTTACCGGATTGAAATAGAGGAACACACTTTAAGATTCAACGGTTTCTGTAAAGAATCCCAATACCACCTCCGTAGTTCTTACACCCACGTGGAACTCAAGGAACACATATCCGGGGGGACAAAACACTCGCCCAATTACAACTCTGTCATTTTGGTCCATCATGTCCGTTAGAAAAAAATGTCCAACATGAGACATGTCAAACCAAAAACGCGGTTATTGTTACGGACCGACTGAGGTTCCAGGAGTTGATAGTTAAGATTTGCATTGGGTTTAGAACAAAAATGCTCAGTTGTTAGACTGTAGGGGAAATTGCTGCTAGTAGTGAAAGTTCAGAGGCACTTTCAACGTGTATTGGTAGGTTTAATAGGCAGGTTGCGGGGTGGCTAGACGCGGTTTTTGTTGTTTTTGTTCGTAGCGCTCCATTCTTGAACATTGCTTACCGGCTCTGCCGTACCCTCGGGCCGTCGCAGCAAGACAAGATCAGTAATCAAATTGGTAAACTATCATCAGGATATTGGTGTTTTTCGCATTCGGCACACGTAGGGTCAGTACATTTCACGGCTATAGGTCCATGCTTGTTAAACACACAATTGTGTCCAAGGTCACGAGATCGATCAAATACAGTACTTCGCTGGGTCGTTTTTGATCAATGGGATGTTGACGTTACAAGGCCTATCTCTATGTGTAACAGTGGTACTCACGTTATCTCTATGTGTAACAGTGGTACTCATGTTATGAGAAATAGAGTTTCAAAATTTTCCAGCCTTGAAAATGTACTTTATGTATGGGTTGTTAGATTCCAAACTTTGATCCATTCGAAGGACAATAAGTTCCATAAATCTCTCCAGCAATATAACTTCAAGACCAATAACAAACCGGTTAAAAACCGGGGTGTCACAGGGAAGCAGGATGTTTGATTAGGATGTTATGAGCAAATGTGTCCATTTGGTGGCCGATTAATTACACAGTATACTCTATGGGCGACTACAAAATAAGGTTTTAGCTATCAAATCGAAACGAGTTGCCAATATTGGCGCAAAACTCTACATAATAATTAATAAAAACATTTATATGCGAATTTTCCAATGGTTACAAAGTGCAGAGTATGACAAGGAAAAGTAACAAAACAGAAAAATACACAAAAGAATAACCTAAGGATAACAAATGGATCTTTGGCAATACTTGAATGAATTGATACAGAGGGGGTTATGGGGTGAAGGCTATTCTATCAAGACAAAACATATATATACTTAAACTATAAGTTGTTTTCACGAATTTCCCTTATTCTTCACTTTGTTTTCTTTTCCAAAACAATTATCTGGTTACAGGGGGTAATTTTTAAATCATTTTATTACTGTTAATTAATTAATTGTCCCACACTTATGAAAGAATGAAGAAAAGAAGTTATGCCAAATAATTTAACTCATTCAGCATACATGTAACTCATTCCAGCATACATGTAAAAAAATACAGCAAGTAAACTTGTGTCATCCCCCTGGCAGATGGAGTCTGAAAACATGAACCTCAGATGACCGTTGCCCTTGGGCCAGACCTTTGACATCATCCAACATGAAGGAACCCATATTGCACCTTAACCCCAAGTCTGTAATAAAATTGGATATTCAGCCCAAATTATTGGTCGAGCTATGAGTTGCAGAAATTGGGCGAGACGCAGGTCGAGCCCAATTATTTTAAAATCATAGTGAGACCAATAAATATGGGCGCACATATCCAATTTATCATTATCATGCCTAGGAAAAAATTTTTTTTTTTCCGATATTTATCGCGTACGGACACTCAAAAGCACGGTAATGGTTTAAATGGGACTTAAACTTTTCAAAGGAGCCCCGAAAAAAACGAAAAAATAACAAAATAATAGCTTAAAAAAAAAAAAAAAAACATACATACACATACACACGACATTCCACACCCTACGCAACTCCCCCTTGCTTTCAAGCCAGGGGATAAAAAAAGAGATAGGAAACTCAAAATATAGATCAATGGGTAAATGACTTGTGATAAATACGAGGTCAAGATTTTAAAGCGGCAACTGGCACATTTTCTATAAAATATGAAAATTCCTTCAATTTGATTGCAAATGATAGTCAAGGCCATTGAAAAAATGAGCCAATTTTACATGCCCAAAAAAGATAGGGACATTTAATAAGCGGCTAAAGATATCCAGGTTAATTTGTAGGCCAACTTAATCAACAAATGTAACATGATAATCATCGACTCGTTTACTCATTGATATTTAAAACAACAAGGTCAACATACCGGTCAAAAAGGGTTCATGCCATGGGAATCAGGCTCCAGCATGTGTTTCTTGTGTTAAACGCCATTTCCGTCGACTTCTGAATAAATGTCACCGGCGACATTAATGCGGCACTGGCACATTTTCACAAAATATGAAATTTGCTCGCAAATTATAGTCTAGGCCATTGGAAGAATAGAGATATATTTTACACATAAAAATAAGATAGGGACATTAATAAGAGGCTAAAGACATCCAGGGAATTTGTAGGCTACCTTTTAAGTTTGCCATAACTTTAATCAACAAATGTGTCTATTACATGAATATCATAGACTCGTATAAATTCATTGATATTAAAACCACAAAGGTCACAGACTGGTCAAACAAGGTGCGTGCCATGAGAATCAACTCTAGCGTGTGTGTTCTTGTGTTACATGCCATTTCCGCGTCATTTCCTGAATTAATGTCGCCGGTGACATTAATTATAAAATCGTTCAGTTTGCCCACAAGCGTGCTGATTTGGGTTTAATCAGTTTCGGCGAGGGCTAATGTATATAAAAGCTATACAACCATGCAAAAATATCAATTTTGAAAAATCTAGTTGGCACCCTATTTTTCAAATGTGCCAGTGTCTCTTTAAAGGAGAACTTGTATCAAGAATAACTTACACAATATATGCTATAAGAACAATTATTGAACACATATGGAGTGCTTTCATGGAGAAACGGAATTATACTAACCATAAAACGAATTAAAAAAAGCATTTGTCTGACCATGCGATATCTGAAATTCGCGCTACTGTATATGGGATATGTATTTGTGTTATGCGATACGGATGGCACAGTAGCGTCATACATCTTCACACATGATGCTTTCATAATGTGTATTTCCTATGGCATGTATGACCTAAACGTGCCGGTCGTATCGCATAACACGTTAATCACTAGCGCGATTTTTAAATAGCACATGGTCAGACTATACTTGTCTCACCTCAAGTGAAGGTGACGTCATTATGCGTCTTTGCATTCCCACTAGCGTCTCGATCGTGCCGCCTTTATTCGCGTGCGTATCATGCTATGATTCCAAGCATAGCGCGCGCGATTCATGGCTGCGCAACATAAAAGGCGCAGTGACGTCACCTTCAACTTAAGATGAGACAAACTATAGATGGTTTTAATTCATTGTTAGGGTTATATAATTCGGTTTTTCTATGAAACCACTCGATATGTGGTCAATAATTATTTTATAGTGTATATTATTTAATATTATTCGTTGTACGGGTTCTCCTTTAATTATAAAATCGTTCTGTTTACCCATAAGGGCGCTGATTGGTTTTAAACAGTATATAAAAGCCTTACAACTATATGCAAAAATATAAATTATGAAAAAATCGTGAGGGCGCACTATTTTTCAAATGTGCCAGTGTCTCTTTAAGCATCACTTATTCGATAATGATGACATACCGTGTTGTTCCTAATAAATGCCCCTGCTCTAATAAATGCCCCCCCCCCCAGGCGCGGAGCAGGGAGGGGCGGGAGAGGCGCGAGCGCCTCTCTGTAATTCTGCAAAATCTTGCAAAATCAGCCCATTTGGAGCTATTTGGACAAGTTTTAGCCTTTCAGCCCCCCGGTAATTTTGACGTTTTTTCAAATCCTGGATCCGCCACTGCCCCCCCTACGATTTTTGGATAAAACAATTCAAGAAAATGGGTTAAGCTTACCTAAATCACATGATTTAATGGCCGGGACTGTCGTAATCCGTATCATGATCGCTGTTGTGCACAGTTGTAATAGTTTAATTAGTATGGCACTTTGACCTCGGGAGGTGCGAAAACAGCGTCCCCCTGCTCGTTTGTATTATTGGTAATCAGCGAAAATAAGCGTGTGTAAGGTGATTTTCATTTTTGACTGTAATAAACGCCCTCCCTTTTGAAAAATGCACCGCCCCCGGGGCGTTTATTAGGAACAATACGGTACATGGATTCTTTCTGAAATTTTACAGACTTACCATGTCCCCCACCTGATGAGCCTGAGGATATTGGTGTACCTTTAGCTGTGTGAAAAACAGTATAGATGAAATATTGCAAATTATACACAACAGAGTGTAATTGTCCTACAAATATAAATTTTATTACCTCTACTGCCCAGTATTCAAAAGTGCACTGTTTGATTGGTTAGTTTACTGGCCATTTATTCTGCAATAATGGGTCGTGATTATGCCCTAATGTGTGATGCAAAGTGTGCATTCTTTTTGATGCTAGCTACCACCATAATAATTGCTCACACTAACATACACACGGAAAAGACAAGCTACACGCACTGTAAAGGCTGGAGCAACTGTTAAAAGTTTTATTAAGAAATGGCCATTTTTTGGTTATCAGAATGTTTTCAGAAAGGCCTACAATCCCATGCAAAACTAGGGTGCAACTGTCATTTGCACTGGCCCCCATTAAGAAGCATACTTGGATTTTTCTGTCAAATACTAAACCTTTATTACATAATGATTATGTTTTTGCCATTTTAATCTTTAATTTTTAATCTGATACATTGTTGTGCATTCTAAATATGCAAAATTTACAGTTTTGAAAGAAATGGAGGTGCATTTTTCTGGAAATGTTCCTGTGCTCTTTAAGTGCTTTAAAAACATAACGATTTAATATGCACATGAACTCGAACATCATTTTTGGCAAAGAACCTATAGGTCGATTAACTTACCTTCACATTGAAAAGCACCTGGTGTGTTTTGACATGTCCCACCACGACACAACTGTGGCATCACATCACATTCATTCACATCTGAAAAGAACAGTGAAAAAGACTTCTCAATTTGAATACTTCATCTAGGTAAGCTCTATACATATTGTCCCATGTTGTCTTTCGTTCGTCGTTGTCATCATCGTCGTAGCTACCGTGACTATCACGATCCATGGGACACCACTTCTTTCACCAACCTCATCTTATTCGGTATTGCGTTCCCACTTCATCAAAGTCAAAGCCAGTTGCAGAATATAGGTTTTGAAATGAAGGTCAATGTGTAAACATGGAATATTTATTAAAAAAAACGTAATATTAAAAAAAAAAAACCCCTCTCCCCGGGGGAAGAGAGTCATATCCCATTAATCTCCGTTATACTTAACATAAAGCCTATAATGCCTTTCTTTTCTACCGTCAATTTAGCAATATCCTCCGATACCCCCTTGTAAATTTGGCAACCCCTGTGTGCGCACACGTCAGGGGCCAATGATCAGCAACACTGAAGTCTGTGTATTTTTGGTATTGCTCTTTCCACCGGGTTGACTCCACGGGCGGGAGAGCGAACACCGTGAGCCCCCTGAAGGAAGTATACGGAGCTTATTGGTGATAGGGACTCTCCACCCGGGGAGAGGGGACTCACCTACATCTCCTAGTACGTTCCCATCAAGCATGACTTAAGCCACAGATTGCAAACTGTTAGAGTCAACCCGGATATCAGAGTGCTCGGGGCCATAAGGCAAAGCGGAGCTATGGTGTTATGGTCTCGCCGGGAGAAGGGAACAAAAAATAAACAGATTGCACTTACCGACTTCAGTGGGGAAAGTGCTACTGGGAGCTGTGCGACTGGAAGATGTGGCGGCTTGCTGTGATACGAGGAAGCTGATGACCCTAGCTGCCGTCGAACCGATTGCGTACTAGGTCATCTCGGAGATAAACTTGTGGAATGTAGAAGAAAACAAGCCAATCCCATGGCGTCCATGATATTTGTATAGAAGCTCACCGGTAGGGTAGAGGTAGAAGGCCCAAGCAGTCGCCTGAGATCTTACGGCCGTGAGCTCCTACGTGCGTCCCCGCAAGCGAACCTCCGAACTAACTAGGCCCTCCTTTATGACTGTCACCACCCATCTGGCTAATGTCGTCCTGGATGGGCGGGCGGAGACGGCTTTCTGAGTTGTGAGGAAGAGTTTGTTGTGAGCCCCCTATAGGGTTGAGTCTTGATGAGGTAAAACTTCCAGGCTATGAAATGGACACCCAGGGTCCTTCTCTCTTGAACCTGAAGCTTGTCGGAGCTCTGGATGATGAATCGGCTATGGGGTGAAGCTGAGAGATTGATCTTGGCCAGGCAGCCTGATCGGGGAAGAGAAGACGAGCGGCGTTTCCCTGGAAGGTGAGATATTCTCTGCTAGAGGTTTGGTCCGATACTCTTCTTGGCCTGATTGCTGCGGGGCGCAAGGGGGGAGAGGAGTCTCTTGTGGCTTCCGCTAAGGACGCCTGGAGAAGCGGCTCCTAGGAGGACTGTAGAGATGCGGGAGGACTGATGGCAGGCCCCAAGCGGCACTAGAGAGCGATGGGACCGGCCGTTGTGCAGCCTCTCCTTGGATGAGTTCATGAAGCGCTGGCGAGATAGACAGGGATGTCGGTGGATGCCTCGCCAATCCCAGCTGGCATGGCCTGAGAGAGTTGTCGCCGAGGGTACCAATTGGCGATCCCTGCACGTTAACCGGTGCTTGAAAAGTCTGGATTATAAATCCATGTTGTAGTTAGGTCTCCTTGCCTCTCCAGTCAGATTGGCGGGCTTGGGTGATTGCCGCTGGGAGAAAGTGTTATCAATGTAGAGGATTACGTGAACGGTTAAGGCCCGGCCGTAATAACGGTAGTGGGGCCCCCGATGACGGGAAAAAAACAATCATTTCTAAGTACCCCGTCAAGGTAAGGGGACCAATATTGGTAGTGAGCCCTGTCCACGAGCCGTATGTCGGGAGCTGGGGCGTTGAGGCGGCTTGCGGACAGGTTCACGTGGGGGTGATCCAGCACCAGGAGCCATTCTGATATTGGGATGACGGGTTGACTCACTGACGCCCCCGCACTCTCGAGGTCTGTCATTCACGGCTGTCTTCCTCGACAGGGTATCTGCCAGGGTGTTGTGTCCCGGGAAGGAGGATGGCCGGTCATGGTGGTCTGATGACGGAGGAAACCACTCCAGACCTAGTAGGCAAAGGATGCGACTCCCGGATCCCCCTGCTTGTTAAGTAGGAGACGACCGGCATGTTGTCGCACCGGGTAGGACGTACCACCTTGACCAGATGGATTGTCAGCCTCGGGGCCAGATAAACAGCCCACAGATCCAACTGATAATGTGATGCTTGTTCAAAACTTCTTGTCCAAGTCCCACGATAGGCGAGTGCTCCACGTGGGTCCAACCGCTCTAGATGCGGTCCGTTCCTGGGAATGAAAGATGATGGGTTATTAGCGATTAGTTTCCCGGCGGAGATTTACTCCGGAGATGCACCACGCTACCGCTCTTCTGGCGTGTGGGACGTCAGGAGTTCTCTTGAAGCTCTTGGTCTCGCGAATGGAACGCGATAGACGAGCAGCTAAACTACTTGCATGCGAAGTCTGCGGCATGATACCCACCGTTGTCATAATGGCTGGAAGCCCAGTAGTTCAATTGAGTTTCATGAGGATCCCGGCGCACTTGCGTCGTAGATGCGATGCGCTCGGCGGTCGGAAACGCTATTCCCGCTTGAAGATCGCGTCGCCTTAAAAGTCGTATGCTCCGGGAAGGAGTGTTGAAGTTGTTCACTGAAGGCCGCTCATGAGCCAGTCGTCCCGGTAGGCGAAGGCGAATGGCTTCTCCGCCCGAGGACTCTGCTACAATCTCACTATCCTGGTGAATTGTGCGGGACACTTGTTCGATAATCCGGACGGGAGGCACTGGAAGTGATAGAACGAGCGGTCGATATAGGAAACCGAGCACTTCCTGTGTGACGGAGGTACGGAGAGGGGAATGTAAGCATCTTTAAGTCAGGAGTGGATGCTTCCCACGGCTCCGATTGATTCAATTGAGAATGATGTAGGCTCCCCATCTTGAAGAGACGTGACTTGAAGAACTGGATGAGCGGCTTTCGTGTTGAGGATTGGGCGCCACTCATCGGATTTCATTGAGGGAGAGCTGAGGTGAATGCTATGGCGCGGGACGGTGCACGAAGGATCGCCGCCTTCTGAAGCCAGCTGCTCGACCTCTTGGAGAAGGGCTTGCGGTCTGTTTACGTCCTTGGGGGAGGATTACCATCTCTCGTGTGCGCAGAGAACCCTGAGTTCAAAGTCACCGTCCTCCAACGGTGTATGGTAGATACCCCAGCACCCCCCCCAACGGGCAAGGGTAGTTCTGAGGTCTGAGAATAGTCACCTCCTCTTCGGGGGGGAGGAAGAAAATCGTGACCCCCACCCCTCATGATTGATCGCCCTTGTTGCATCCACCGCCGTCACTGCTCTTGCGTCGGTATCCTTGCTCCTCTATCTGGGAGATTGACCCTTGTTGCTCGTGGACGGCTGGTTCTTCTGTGGAGTCCGACTACGAAAAGTCTCCGGTTGCTGCAGCCGCTGCTGCTGTGAGGGGCCACCGGGCTAGCCGGTACCGCCTTCTAAGACTCTTCTGGCCTCATTAGCGGCTGCCTAGGCCTTTTGTTAGCGACATCCTCACTCGTGGTAGGCACGATGAACTGTCCCCCGAAGGGGTCAGGTCCTGTAGGCGTCTCCAGGAACGGACGCGGGCTCGGAGGTTGCGGCAGTTAGGCGCAATCACTTTTAGACCAGTAGGCGAGTTACTGCGACAGCCTGCAGCGGTGTTCCCCCGCGACAGAACGCTAGGGCCCGGAGTGTATATAGTGAACGTGCTTGTCCCCCGCAACTCATCGCAAACGCAGGGTTATCGACATTAGTCCAGTGGGCGAAAGGTGAGGGAGGATGCGTTCAATAGTCGCTACCATCCCAGGCCAGGTTTCAGGACGCCCAATTCGGGAGCGTCCCTTTTGTTCCCATGGTGGGGCCCGGAGAGGACGTTCCTTCCGGTGTGGGTTCTCCCGGTGGCAGGTCGCAGGAGCTTCATGAAGGGAAGATAAGAGTGGTACGTAAGGCCGCCGCTTCTCTGGCTTGGTACCCCTGAAGCTAGCCTCTCCCAGCTCGTCAATCTCTGGTGAGGTTCAGGCAAACTGGATCGGGGTGCCCCTCTCTAGCACAACGCTAAAACGGTAAAGAAGCGCCACTAAGGGCTCGGTATCACGGGAACGACTGCCCTAGTTGTCGGATCTTCGCCAGGTGGAGGATCCTTCTAACCTCTGGGACTCCGGCCGTGATGGATCCTCTGTGAGTTCTCTGGTTGTTGGTTAAGGTTACGGGGTCCGAGGAGGGAGGCGTGCGTTTTTGAGTTGGTTGAACGCCCGAGAATCCTGGCCCGGTGGACCGTCAATGAACACCCCTCGCGGTGTGTACTAACTCGGCGGTTTCAGGACCTGCCTGGACCCAGAAGTTTTGTCCCGATGAGGACGGCGCAGTGGTGGACTCTAACTGCGGCCTCGCTGGCTGCCGTTGAGTCGTGGCTGCCCTGAAAGTCCCAGCTTATCCGACGCTCGCCCCGGCGATTCCAGCTGTCCCCACGGCCGGTTGGGTAACAATGGGTCCCGGAAGTCGCGGATTGGGTCGCGGGGGGGGTGGGTGATTTACTCGGGGTGGTCGCGGCTATTTCCGTCGGTCTCGGCTGGGCAGTGTAAATATCCTTGCGATGCGGCGGCAAGGATCAAGGAGCGATCTCGGTAATCCGGACGGTAGCTGCTATTACAACGACTCCGAGAACGGCAGCCTGCGGAGATCAAATGTGGTGATCGTGGTGCGTGAACGGCACTTGCGGTACCCCGGAGTTGAGGTGATCCCGGCGTTTGCGGTGACCCCGGCGCTTTGCGGTGATGGATCCCGGGCTGGTGATCCTGGCGCGCGGGGATCCCAGCGATTGGGGTGATACCTGGCGATTGGGTGATCCGGCGCTTGCAGGGTCCGGTGCTTGCGGTTGATAACGGCGCTTGCGGTGATCCCGGTGCCTGCGGGGGATACACGGCCTGCGGTGATTCCGGTGCTTGCGGTGGGTGATTCGTGGTGCTTGCTGGTGATTCCAGGTGATGCGGTGGTGGTTCCGCTGGGAAGAGGTGTTGTCAACAATCTAAGTGTCCCAGTGAACGTTAAGGCCGGCCGTAATAACGGGTGTAGGGGCCCACGCTGACGGGGAGACCATATTCGGCGGTGGAAGAGTCGGTGTAGCTCGGCGGCTGTGTCCTGAGGTGTACCGGCGGCGGCCCCGGCTCGGCGATTACGGCTCCAGGAACGGCTCCTGCGGTGATCCCGACGGCTGGCACGGCTTCCGGAACGGCCGTTGCGGTGATACCGTCGGCGGGTTCAGGCTTCCGGAACGGCTCTGCGGTGATCCCGACGGTTGCCATGGCTTCCGGAACGCCTTGCGGTGTGTCCCGGCGGCGGCTCTCCGGCTCCCGGAACGGCTCTTGCGATGATCCCGACGGCTACCACGGCGTCCGGAAAAGGCTCTGCGGTTGATCCCAACGGCTACCACGGCTTCCGGAACGGCGCGTGCGGTGCGGGTGGGTGATCCCGGCTTCCGGCTCAGGCTCCGAGGACGGCTATTGCGGTGATCTCGGCTGGCTGGGCACGGCTCACCGAGGCGGATCATGCCGTGATCTGGGTGGGTCTCGGCTCCCGAACGGGCCTCCGCGGTGACCACGGTTATTCCGACGGTGGATGAGAGGGGACTCGGTGGGCGGGTGCGGCACTCGGCCGGGCGGCGGTGAGCGGAAAGAATCCGGAAACCTCGGCACAGATGCGGCTATTGAAGGCTGCTATCCTGGCTGCTACTGGCTACACTGGTTGACGGCTTCCTTCGGTCCTGAGTCGAAATCATGTCTTATCTGGGGATGAAAAGACAAAAAAGAGAGAAACTCAAGACGGTAGGAAACTTAAGGAACCATAACGGGAAGTCTCCTCTAAGTACAGCTTAGCCTAGCATACAATTGGGTCCATCCTAGCCCAAAACCGAGTTGAACCGGTAATGCGCCGCTCAAAACGCGAAAAATCCGTGGAGCCTAACTCCATAGAAAAAGCATGTTACCATTCCGGTTTCGGGGGTAGTTGAAATATGGGAATGAAATTTGTTATATCGAACCGCCCTGTTTAGTTCGGAGCAAATGCGGTTAAGCCGGTTATAGGTAAAATACGGTCGGCCAAAAAATACAAAATGGCCGCCGGGAAAAAGGTCCCGGCCATAACACCCCCTAACGGTGTAAGGCTAGGCCGTGACAACGTAGTGAGACCCCGCAAAAGGGGAAACGGAAAAACAAGGAAAACCAACGAAACACGCAGGTTTGGAGTCCTAACTCCCATAGAAGAGCAGCACGAAAAGCACCGGTTGAAAAATTGCCACAATGGCCGCTGAAAAAAGTATTCCTGTGAAAAGGTATTGAAGGACCGGCCCGGATAATAGCAGTATAATAATATATAATAAAACGGATTTGTAAAGCGCCTATTGCCAAAGGATACAAGCCGTTAGAAAAGAGGAAACAGAAGCAAAAGAGAAGAGATGGAGCGAACCCAAACAGCAAACTATATTTTGGAAAAGAGATGAGTTTTGAGAGCTTTGTGACGATGCTTTAGTGGACCCAAACAATAGAAAAAGCCTATCACCAGCTGCTTATGAGATTTCCTGACCACAAGGGGGGGGACAGTGTGCAATTGAAGAGCGGAGGGAATAGGTGAATTTCCTGAGATTTAACAGAGAAGAGAGGTAACCAGGTGATGAATTTCCCAGAGATTTGTAGACATGAACCAGTGTACGAAATTGAATGCGCTGAGGAAACGGTGGTAACCAATGTAATTCATAAAGGAGGGGAGATGCGTGAGTACGTTTCTGCTTCTTGAAGATCAGCCTAGCAGATTTGTGTTGCAGCGTGGAGTCGTGGGAGATTTTTTTGGAAACACCATAAGGAGAGAATAGCAGTAGTCCAGCCTTGACAGAATTAGAGCACGAACAGCATTGTGACAAGATTGAAGTCCAAATATCTTCTTATCGACTGAGATTGGGATATGCAGTTGAGAGGAGAACTACAAAGATGAGTATGTGATTGACATTGTCAAGGAAACGGGCATCAAAATGACACCCAAGTTTTTAACCCAGGTAGTGGAAGGGGATTCAAGGGCCATCAAATGAAATGAAAGCTTATGATGGTGAAGTGTTCATTAAGGTGAAGGAGAGGATAATGAAGAACTCAGTTTTGTCTGGTTCATCATACGTTGTGGGGATCATCCAAGCTTTTAACTCTAACAAGCACGAAGCTTAAAGCAAAGCCACAAACAGCAATCCCCAGGCGGGCGGGATTCAAACATAGAAACATCTGACAATTTCATGGAATATATATGATAATCAATTAGAGTGCCTGCGAATGATATGACCAATAACATGAGATAGTAAACGAATGACTGGGGGCCAACAACAGCGATCCTGCGGGGGACTCCATTATAAGAAGAGCATCTTTAGTCAGTCGTGGGGCCCCCCGGTAGTGGGGGCCCCGGTTGAGGGAAAAGACCAATAAACTGACACGCAGACCCGTAAGTCCACAGAGGCAGCGGGTGGGTGTGGGCTCAAACACCGCCCCGGGGCACATGAAGCAGATGGCGAACCAGTTTTTCCGATGCAGAACCCGCGTTATGAACTTTCTGCCCAGAGGCTGATATACCTTTTGGCGTCCGCTACGGGAACCTTACGGTAGAAGAGCCGGTTGGAAAGTTGACTCCCCCACGAAAAACAGCAAAGTTAAGCAGATGAAAAAAGTGAGAAAAACTCAGGAACCATAGAGCACCACTAAGCTCCCCAACTCAAGCGCTGGATGAATGTGGGAATTACCCGAAGGGGTCTACCCGAGGCCGACACTTGTAATACGTGTGAACTAGCCGCCATCTTTTTGCGGAAAGTACACACACGACTAACCTAACGGATCAGTTTTGCAACCCCAAATTTGGGATGGGTTGAAGCAGCAAACCGAACAAATTGTCAGAAAAATGCGTAGAATAGATAGATCGAAACACGTGAGGGGGTTATGGTAGATAGGTGAGTACAAAGCTATAAAATCAGTGAAAATTGCAAAATTCTCAAGGCACAAAGAGCAACACAACTTGCTTAGGAGGTAGCAAAATGAGAAGTCAGTGTGCATAGACATTGGCCCCTGAGTGTGCGCACTCAGGGGTGGCCAAATTTTACAGTGGGTATCGTAGGATTATTGCTAAATTGGAGCGTATAGAAAATGAAAAGCATTAAGTCGGCTTGAATGGGAACGTACTCGGAGATGTAGGTCTGCTACATTATGGATGTTCCACAGAGGTCTGATCTGATATTATCTGGTCCTTGGCTTTGAAAAAAAGTCCCAGCAAACTGTGCTCTCCTCTGTACCACAATTGTAAGTGAGCACAAGTATATTGCCAGGGAATCTGATGTTTGGTAGGATGTTATCCAGAGGTTTTGGAACTCGCATGATTAGACTGGTTATAAGTGTCATTTATACTGATCTTGGAGCTCCTTCTTCATAGTCCATGTTTCTGTACAATACAGTAAGATTCAGTTACAAAGACCCTGCCAGAAGGCAAATCTTAGTTACTCTGGTGATGGGTCCAAATTTAAATACAGGGGGGCATGGGGGGTAGACCCCCTCCCCCATGAGAGTTCAAAACTGACGAAAAACAGGGGGTTACAGCAATAAATTGTGTAAAAATTTGGGGGTGTTTTATGTTATTGAGGTTAATCATGTAATGTTTCGCTTCCTCTTATGATTTTCGATCCTCTATGATTTTACCCTGGCACCGCCCCTGCTTCCATATTCAATGTATTCAATTTTTATTCAACATATCAATCGTACTTACAGAAATGTTATAATACAGTTATAATATATAATAATACCATAATACATGAGGAATCATTATAACTGTCCTAAGAAGAACAGGTGCGGAATATGCTATGCTAGGACCAGTAATGGACAACACGATAGGCTTATAGGTATTACTGGCCCTGTGATCCATAAAGTTAAAAAATATATTACAATTACCAATTAATTTAAAAAATTCAATAATGACACAAGTAAGGGATGAGGTTAAAATAT